>KN518097.1:121556-134752 GCA_000787155.1 Scartelaos histophorus
CATTCCTGTTTTCTCTCCCAAGTCTTCCAAAGCTGGTGCTGTATTTTGTAGGATGAAACAATCTTTTTTCATGCAAAAAATTTCCAAAATGTGTCAAAGTTACATAAAATCTTTTTTAAGAGAGACACCACTACAGACAAAAGCATTTTTTGTTGTTGTTGTTGTAAGCTCATAATATACATTTTCATCCACCAAATAAAGGTGTTTTTTTTTTAGCTCAAAAATACCTAGAAAAAAAGCATTTGGACTTGCCTCTCCACAGATCTGACCTTGGTTTGGTCTTGAAGGTTGAAAGGTTTCATACAATACAGTGAAACATTCAAGACAAAGCATTAACATCTTCATGGAAAAATGTATTTGACCAGAAAAGTTACACAATGCGCCTTTAAAGAAGCACCTACATACACCAAATGTCACAACCTTGTACTACTTGTATAGGTCACTGAAGAATTTACCAAGCCTGATTTAGTACAAAAAGGCACAATTTGAATTTCTAGATCAGTTTTTAGCAAGATCTAGTTTACTCATATTGACTAAGTAAGATATCAAAATATTTCTTTACATTTTTGTTATTTTACACATAAAAAACCTTATTTGTGGATGGAAACATTCCATGATAAAAAACTTGCAATACATTTTGCCTTTACATTTATGAATGTAAACCACAGCAGAAGTTTCAAGTTGATCTTTAAATCTTTAAATGTAAGATTTGTTCCTATTCACCTGCAGTGTCTCGATGTAATAGGTTCTGACCACTATTTCCAGCAGGTCTAACCCTGAGAGAACAGGTCATTTCTAATGCTGGCTACTCTTCCACTGTCTACCCACTCTTCAGACCTGGGCAAGTGTGCTGTGCAATGGACTGTGTGTGGTCTAGAATGCTCCCAAGACTTCAATACCGCTTTAAACCAAACCAGAGCCAAATCCACAATGTATGTTAAAAAAGTGGAAATATTTCATTAAGGCAAATATTATTCACAGGTATATACAAAGGAAATCCGGTCTACAAAAGTAGAAGAGACACATCCCTTTGTAACTTTTATGATGGAGCACCCGCTTTGTGCTGGTTTCCATGAGATGCTATTATTTTGCCTGGGATTCTCCACAGTATGGCATTATTTATCTCCGTGGAAACAAGCAGGGTGTCACTAGACCAACTTACACGTCAAATCTGTGGAGATATAAGCTCCAGTTGTAAGACATACTGTGGAACATTCCAGGCAAATCAATAACATCTCCTTATCGGTAGACCCACCATCAGAAACGTTGCATAGTGCACCTTTAAGAATAGGCTATTCATTCTAGGAAATATGAAGCATTACTTTTGTACACAATATGCCATGATTATACAATTAAATGCTGTAATGAACTAAAACAATAGCGGTGGGTGAAATAGTCTGGGTGACATTTTCTGGGCACAAACCCTCAGTCGTCTTAATGAAGCCTCTCCATCTTGTACTCACAGCGGCTCTGCTCTTAATTGTGGCATCAGGAACCTCGTCAAGACCCGCTCTGCTCTTTCATTTGATCCCACACACTGGCTAAGCAGAGCGCAGCAGTCTAGTAGCAGTTTGGCTTCAGCGAGATACATTTTCCACAGGAACCAGCCACAAACAAAAAGAAATGTCATCACTCAGGAATCCTACAAATACCAGGAGGTCTGCTGTGTTTTATAACAAAAATCATCAGGCAATATGGAGGACTAACAGCATTTTAATTGAGTGGGCAGATGGATTTCTTTTTGCTGGAATAAGAAGTCATGTCTGCGTAGGCGATATATCGGACAGGAGCTACATTTACAAGATAAACCAGCAATGGCAAAGTGGTTAGGGACCCGTACCCACCTGGACTAGAGCATATTTTCATTGTGTATTTTGGCAAGACACTTCCCCCACCTTGCTTGCATTGGCCATAGTTAAAGATTGGAAGCCACTGTTCTGTTAATTCCAACAGCTTTCCACTATTAAGTATGAGGAGTGAATGAATGAGTAACACTTAAGGTTAGGGATCATAGTAAATACTATAGTAAAAGGCAAACAAGTGCTTAATTACATTTCTGTTAGCATTAAAAAGTATTATTTTTTTTTTTATAATGTATTTTTCTCAATTTACAAGTATCTAGTCATGTCACTGTTCATTACCACTCTTTGTAATAAATGAGACACCATATTCTCAGAAATACTAACGAAAAGCTGCATATCAATTACTACTTTATATATATATGTAAAATAAAATAAAAAGAACCAGCAGAGAAATGTGCCAAATATGAGGCAGTCTTTCTGATGGTGAATGCGAGACAGGGTCTGGGGTTTGAAGCCACAAGACTCAAACAGAAATCACCATTGTTACTTTAGTGGCACACATGTTGGATTTCTTTGGGGAGTATTGTTTATTCACTTCATCATAATGGCTGTGTTTGTCATCTGCAGTTTATTTGATAGCTACGGTAATAAAGCCAACTCCGCGGCCATTTCAAAGACGTATTGAGAGAAAATTTACATTGAAATAAATTCAACGATGACTCACTTTTCAACATGCAATTGCTTATTTCTCGGTAGTCACTGCTATTTTTGTATGCGGACAGTCATGCTGGGTCAAGAATGAATGAAAAGGTGTCCAAGACTATTGGCTATGGGTTTGAAGAAAGAGTAGTTTTATAATACAGTTTTGTACAGTAAATGTGCTGTTACTTTACATAGCCTCTGCCCTTTAAAAAAAAAGTTTAAAAAAATATACTATAATCACTGAGCTGCAGAGGCAAAACAAGGCAAGTTTATTTGTATAGCACAATTCATACACAAAGTGCATTTGCAGAATAATGCACAGTACAAAATAAATCAAAACCAATCGGTAACCATAATAAAATTAACATTAAAAGAGCAGAGAGAAGAGCATGGAATAAAAACCTCTCAGTCATATGCACAGTTAAAAGGAACCATGTTAGTCTGGATATAAAAGAGGCTACACTAGCACTGATAAATGATGGCTGCAGGTGCTGGGGTTTGGATAGTGACCATTCAGATCAGAGAGAGTCATTTTAGGTTTAAACCAACTGAATTGCAGCAGCTGGTTGAAATCCAGTTGGTTTGGGTTGAAACCGACAACCCAAATAAGAGGCTCGTGTGAGGCTCATTCTGCTTTCTGATTGGATAACTGTCTTGAGAAACAACACTCCAAATTATTACATAAACAATTGTGCCCAATGTGAAGAATAAATCAGCATTACAACTGGCACGAATTGTGTTTCATTTGAACATACCTCACATCTGGGGACAGAGGTGGGTTATGTTTATGGAATTTGAAATCAAAATCTTACCTCCTTTAACATAACCCAGTATATTTTAAATGTCTTATTAAAACATATCCATTTACATGATTCATCTGCCGAAGTAAAGAAATGAAGGTAACGTTTTTGACACTCATGGACTAACCTGCAGCTTTTATTCAGAATATTAAGCAACATGTACGTCTTTCTTTGCATATTAGAATAACATTGGGCTGAAGATGCTTTCTCTCCCAGACTGGCCATAGTAACCCGATCCTGTCTTTAATGTGTGCTGTAGCTTCAGGACAGACTGAGCGGTTTGCAGCAGGCCTGTTACCCATTGTACCCGGGACCACAACAAAGCCCAAACATGGACCCCAAAACCCTCACAAAGGATACCAGAGTCTCCTCCGACCAAACAAACTCCATTTCAACCCCAACTGTAGCATCCATTATATCTGTTTCATACAATGTGCACAGTGAATACAGAGTTTATTCGTCGGTCAATATGATGCAGCTTGATCTACTTAATCCAGAAAGACAATATTGGAATAAAACAAAGATATCATCCTAGCAGTCTAAATGTAGGCAATTTGAGCCATATGTGCATTATCTTGGCTCAGCTTCTAATTGGTGGTGAGTTGGGTTAGTGCAGCAGAAGAACAGAGTTATGTTGAAACCCAAAAGTGGTTAAGTTTGGGGATTAGAAGACTTTAAAATGGCAAGAGGAAGGAAGTGGGTAAATGTAAAGTTTTAAAGTGGTCCATGTATATAATCAGCAAAACATGCTTGGGTATTGTTTGTAGTTAAGATTGGTTAAGATAAGGTGGACTTTACTGTACTTACTGATCACTGCATTTGACCCGTCCTTCAATTCTGCTGGGGTGATATGTCACGTATAGGAGCTCTTGATATCGGCTGTCAGGAGTAGCTAACTGCAGGATGTTACCGACCTATTCTGCATGTTTGCTGAAGAATCTATAGTTATACCTCAAAATATGACTTCATACATCAATGCATCAGCATATAGTTGCATCCTGACATGCTAATTAGATTGAGTTGAGGTGACTGAGAATTATTCTTTTCTTAAACTGATTTTTTTCCTGGTTAATGTGCACTTTTCACGTAGGGAAATTCTGCATTTGTCCCGTTCCTCCAATGGGGCAATCTGCAGGAAGGGTGGGTACCACAATCCCATGCCCAGAGATCCATCTCTAGATTTTGAGCTAGACTTGGTCAGGACTCTCTTAGATGGAGGAGTTTGCATGTTTTGGGTTTATTGGGGAAACAAGAGTGTTAGGAGGAAATCCAGTCAGACACAAGGAGAAACATGCAAACTCCTGGATCCTTCGTACTGTGAAGCTGCAGTGCCATCGTGCCGCCAGAGATAGATTTTGTAAGCACAAAAAAGGAGGATTTAAAAAATTACAAAAATGAAGCGTTACATACAAAACAGACTAATAGGTACTCTAAAAATTCTATTTCAAGATCTTGTAAAAGGTTCCCAGATGCTTTACTATGGTGGTTGCCATATTTGACACAATGGAAATCAGCCATCGCATTTGAGGCATGCTGTTTTCCATTATGAAAGCATCTGTTATCTTATTGTCTCCATAAACATTTAGCTACACCCCCAGTGAGTGAGGACCATGCCAAATCTCACTCCATTATTCTGTCTGCTGAGTGACGGCCGATGTATAACTGCTGATTACACACTTGACACAAGCCATCCAAACATACAGTACGTAATTGTTTCCCTTGTAACAGAATGCCACAATCCACTGACAACTCCGTGTTTGCAGAGGGGAATTTCCTTTGTCCCACTTTTCCTGTCCCATCACGGCTCCGAAACTCCAGGACTTGATTGGTCCACACGGGGGTGACAATTGGACGTGCGCGCAACCCCACAGACAAAACAAGCATTTGGGAGACACAGCAAGCGCCTGGTTCATTTTCACCAACAATGAGCTCAAGTATTTAAGGTCGTAGGGTCAGTGATGTCGATGATGGCTTCTGGCAGAGTGAGATCATGGTCAGAGCCTGTTGGACCTCCTTAAGAGCCAAGCATTAGCAGGCCAAGGAGATCGTATTTTTCAGTGTTCTGTAGATTTAATCGTATGTCAGGATTTTGGTACATGGGAAATCTCCCTCTGTCATGAAATAAGGTTAGTTCAGTTAGATAAGGTTTTATAGGTCTTGTCAATAAATCTGCAGGTCATATCTAGACAAGTTAGCAAATTGTAGAAAATTAAAGATTAATTTTTAATGCACTAACAACTGTCATATGCCAGGGCTGGATCAAAAATTACATATTTAAATAGTCTGCTCTATAGTACAGTGGTTACAGTAGCTGAGTGGCTACAGAATTACCTGCTCACAGCAAAAAAAAATCCTAGGTTTCACTGAGCATGGGGCCTTTTTGTACAGAATCTGCATGTTCTTCCTGTGCCTAAACAGGTTTGTCCATTCACCTTTGTTGACCACATCAATCTAAAATAGGCAGAGTAGGTTAAATCCTCCATCTAAGGTAGGCCTGACCAAATCCAACTAAAGAAGGTGGGTCTTCAGGCGATTCACTGTGACTGAGAAAAAATTTCTTGAGGATGAATAAAGTAGGTTTTACCTTAAACTTTAACATGCCGAAGAATTTAGTTACTCGTGTATCTATTGTATTGTGCCGGTCTGGAATTCAGGATAAACAATTCTTCACTACTTTACAAAAATGTGAGTCTGGTCACTAGATAAGACCCATGAGTTCCAATGGATATGACTGACAGTTGAATCAAAATAAATAAATAAATAAAGAAAAATTGAAAGAAAAATTTATCATAGGGGACTGAAAAACATTTCTGCAGAATCACTGAGAAAGCACCAAACTCTGTTACATGAAGTCGAAGTTTAATTTTGTTTAGAAATGTGAGGTGACCAATGAGCTCCTTCGGTTCACATGTCACTGAAAAAAAAAGAAATTGATTGATGTTTGGTTCTGGCTCAAGACGTGACGTAGTGTGTGGTGGGTGACCATGCTGATAAAAATAAATATGAGATTTCATTCTGGATTTACCAGCAAGTACTGTGCACTATAATATTTTTATTTCCTTTTTTTAGTGCAAGTACTTTTCAAAACAACTTATTTTAGAATACCATGCTTTTACTATCAGAAACCATGACTTGCCATTGTAAGGACACGTAGTATTTTGAGCAGTTTTATGTGGTCGGCCTTCTTTCCATAGGATACACAGTCACTACTACACCGCGCACGTCATTGTGTGTCTGTGCCCGGCCTGTAACAACAAAGAACCCGCTTTCTGAATTTTCATGAGTTCCACCTCCGTCTATATTCCCCGACGTGATTGATCCATTGTGTATTCTGGCACATGGGTCCGTTCAGTAGCTCTAAGTTATGGAGGAGCACACTTTTCTTTAGGTCAAGGTAGAGAACTGGAACCATTGTTGGACTGTCTATCATGCAAAACCTCAAAATATTTTAATTGACTTTAAGGTATACCATCTCCAAATGTGTATACTTGTCAAAATATATAGCGTTACAATCTAATCCTATTTTTGGTGAAGCTCCCAGTTTATAATGGCCACACCAGATCTCCCTGTACAAGCCAGCACTCCATTTGGCTGAGTTCTTATATGGAGGTTTAGTACAGTGATTTTTATTGCATGGTCTGTTTTAGCATATATGAGAGCCCCATTCAAAAAGGGGCTTAGCCGTGTGTGTCTGCCAATGCATGTAAGGTGGTGACAGTTGTTCTGTTTAAGACACTGGGAAAGTCCTCTAGCGTTGGGCTGTATGTTTCTGCCATCTATTGGACTGCTAAGAAACACCACTTTGAATGGGTTTAATGCCTGGGAAGGTTTTGGCAGCGTTGGTAAGAAATTGTAGTGATATAAAATAAAATATGACCAAATCTGGTTCTAAATTGTTGATAATATTTTAGGCACAGTTGAACATAACATTTCTGGTGTTGCTATAGGTCCTACAATATTTCAGAGCATTCTTTTCTTAAGTAACTCATTCTATTAGTCTGGGTGGGTGGGAGTGGTGCTGACATTCAAATGTGTGTATTGTAATATTGTTAATATTGTGTTATAATATACAATGCACTCTGTTTATCCAATATTTTCAATAAACAAAGTTGAAAAGAAAAAAGTAACTCCTTCTATACATTTTATGGGGTTTTATTGTCAGCTAAACATGACACTGTTGTCAAAGTTGTGATCAGAGCTGCAAAATGAAATGCTGGAAAGGAAAATCATGCAGTTGAAACAAGCAATAATGGTATGTGATCCACTGATAAGAGTAGAAGCCATTAATACTCTGCAGCTGACATCGGTATTGCTTGAAGGTGTGATGCTAAATGTAGTCATGCTCTGTCTGAGGCTTTCTTTGGATTTTTTACCTTTATTTTAACACAATCTGACAAGAAAAAGATGAGATGATAAAAGATGATAAACTGTTTTTGAGTTATTCTCCCCCTTTTTGTTGAAAATCACATTTTTAAACAGGACGATGAACGTTCATATTGATCACAGGGTCCTGGAAATGTCCTGTTAAACTCCATTTTGTATTTTTTCTTGAGTTTTCAGAGAATCTTAAAACTAAAACTGGTGACATTCCACCACTGCACATACATATAGAACACCTCCAGTGCAATGTCTCTGCAAAGTGTCAATATCTGTATGTTTAAAGGTGCAGCATGTAACTTTTCTACTGGAGGGTCCATCAGCTGCTTATTATAAAATGTTATTGCTTTGCCAAGAATTTTCCACGGTGTATGGCACAAAACATATCTATCTAGCATTTATTCATGTACTGGCATCAAAAAATAACTTGACATTACATCAACTGCAAGTTTCCATGGTTATTAGATAAGTTTTATGTCATACTCTAGACAAATCAATTACTCCATCCATCATAAATCTCCATGGTGACAAGAAGCTGGCAAAAACACAGCGCATCTTTAACTAACATCGTAAAATGACAAGTAGGCTAGAAAAAACGAGTATTGCATTTATTTCAAACTTATTTTGTATCCATGTTATTCTAAGTGGTTGGTAAAATAGTATTAAAAGAACTCACTTACATCCTCTAACATGTGTTGCGGTGAGGGCCCGGGTCAGAGCCAGGAAAAAGAGTGAGTGGGTGAGCGGAGGAGAGGGGCGAGCACGTGCCTCTTGAGGGCCCTCCGCTCTAGGTCTGGTCTCCCATCGGCCTCCCTCTGCCACGGGACGGTCCGGCACATCACCCCGACCGCCGGACCTGACCACTGCGAGTACACAAAACACTGCACATGGACGTTAGACTCTATCAAGACCACTCACTTTCTTCTGACTTCCAGGGTTGGCTTGGACCAGTGGATCAGGCAGAAGATATTTGCTCATTTGTCCCCGCACTTGAATGTGGTTTGGTAACGTGCAAGAGCCAGCTGCTGCTTAAATCCAGTTCTCCTCTTCTGCAGTCAGGGCTTTTCAGGATAATGTCCACCCACAGTACAGATCTGGTTACACTTTAAATGAACTGCAACTTAATTAGCCTTAATAAAGCATGAATAAAGACTTAATTTATAATGAACAAAGAATGATTCATCTTAATTAAAGGGATTAAATTAGGATTAGAAATTACGGTATTGTTTAAGTGCAAACCATAGACCATATAAAGTACTCCTTTTATACGGTCTATGGTACAAACGAAACCTGAATCATTTGTTTTTTACGAATTAAGTCTAACTTCATGCTTTATTGATACATTGGAGCTGATATCAACATTTATCAACATTTTCTGGGGTGTGATGCTAACTGTAGGCCCTGCTCTGTTTGAGGCTTTATTTAATCTCTGCTTAATTTTACACAGTCTGACTGTAAAGGAGTGATTTAGCTGCAACTACAAGTGAGCAGATTTGTGCTGTTTAACAAGTCTCTCGCATATAAAATTACAGTCACAAGCTAACCACCATTAGCCACCAGTTTTTTATTAGTCACTCTCGTCTTTTGGTTGAAAATCGCCTAACCAACAACAAGCAACACCTAAACAAGACCGTGAACGCCAGGATTAATCACAGGCAACTAAAAATGTGTAGTTTAAATCAATGTTGTTACAATCTTAAAACATTTTGAAAGGCTTTGCTAATGTGTGCGTTGTGTCGCCATGGTAACGCCTAAACATTCTACCATTAGAGATGATGTCATTGCAGTATCAATTGTACTTATGATAAAATGTTACCACAGATTCTTCGTACTTCTTTTGGTTATGTGAGGCATATATTTTTTATTATTTGATTGACTCTGCAGAACAATCTGTCAAACTAAATATTCACGTTTGGAAAGCCACAGTAGACTTTTTAACTTTAGGCATAAAAATTGATTTGTATGCAATTGTTACACTGAATTTGATGTTGTAATTTCAGAAAGAGAGGGTCCTATATAACTCTAAGGAAGAATGATTGTTTTCTCAAGATGAAGAAATTGGAAATCTCTAAATTGTGAGATTTATATATATTTTTTTACAGGGATTGGGTCTAAATATGCTGCATTAAGTCCAAGCAACTGGCAACAATTACTCATTTTTTGTAATTGTTCCGCCTTTTACCCTAATAAAACAAATGTCAGTTCAACTTGTGCCTACAGCAAAGACATTGAAAGCTGGAAGTCCTAAATTGCAGATATATTAACACAAACCAGGAGAAAACATTTTGACAAATTCCATCATAAAATTCTCACAAACCCATCATCAATAAAGGCAGTCTAGATTGTTATGACATCATGTAAAAATAAGACGATTTCTTATGCTTTCCCAAAATTACAGAATTATCTATCCCTCCTCTCAACACCTGCACTTACCCTTTACGTAAAAATATGAATGATGACTTTAATAAGGCAAGAATAACACAGATGTTGACTTGGGGTCACATAAACTGACCCAGTTCAGCTGTGGGCCTGTGTGATGTGGGGTCCAGGGCTGGTGCCGAGTCCTGCTTTAAACCCATCCCAGTCCAGTTCCTCAGATCCCAGAGCAGGGCCTTCTTTATATTGTCTTTGAAGCAGAAGAAAGCTCGGTCACGGTGGTGATTGCTGTTTTAGCTTGAGCCACTTACGGACATGTGTATGGTTTACTTTTGTCTGATGTGACCACTGTTGCATGGGAAGAGCTGGTTCAGTGACAACAGTAATTAGGAAAAGGGTTTACTAAAATGAGGATCCAGATTCACTGACCCACATTCCAAAACTGGCCCTCTGACCATCACTTACAGAAAAATATTGTATGTATTTTGACAGTATTGTATATTTGCTTTATAGTCTGCATCTATGTCCCTTATAATCTACACTTTTACTTTGAAAAATATATAGAAAATTCACCTGGTAAACGTTAAAAATGAGTATTAAAAGAACTGTGTCTAAGATTTGTATTTTAAATGTTGTAAACTTAACCTAAATGTGTCTCCAGATACGAGCAAAACATCTTCAAATAAAATATCGTTTTTAGTGAACTCCTGGTGAAATAATCCAGATTTTTTCTTAATTGCAAAAAAAATAAAATAAATACAAATAAAAATAATGAATAATAAATAAATATTCATGTTACAATTTGGTGTTTGGTTCTCAAGATAATTATCCAGTCAGAAAGCAGAATGAGCCTCACATTAGTTGTTTGGGTTGCCAGATTCAGTGCTGAAATCCTGTCGGTTTAAATGTAAAAGGACTCCCAGCAGCCAAACATGAATAAGTGCTAGTGTAGCCTTTGCATCTCAGTAAGGGACTTCTGGAGGTTCTGATCTTTCACATGAGGCACGATCTGTCCATATACTGAGAATGAAAAAACCTTTATGTGTCCATTTTCATGTTTAAACACTGGCAACCCAGGTTCATTGGGTTGTAGTGCATTCTGTCTTATATTTAGTACAGGTTCCCTAGGAAAAAAAAAGTCTGGGAACCACAACCACTACTATTACTACCATTACTAGCTAATAAAATCCTAGTTATAATACTTTTACTGTTATGTGCTTGAATAAATTTTAACTTGACTAAAAATTTTGTTATTTTCCTCCACTAGTCTAGTCTGTTATAAACCACAATGAACTGTTAACCTGCACACACAATGAAACAGAGCCAACTGTGGGGGCCATTTTGTAATATTTGTCTGCTCTTTTGGCCTTCGACAAGAAATCAGAGAATGAAAAAAATCAACAAAATGTTTCAAAAAATCTCTATGGAAACAAGCATATCTGATAGCCGTATTTGTGGCCCTGTTTGTCGGCTAATATTGACACGTCCTATTTCCTGTCCGGAGTTACCACAAATCCACAATATGGCTCACGTTTTGCTACTTTTGGGAACCTTTTGGCAACTGGCATCGATTTTAACCATAACCCAAAATAGCCAGCCCTGAAATGCTTAAAACAATAAAATGAAATTGCTTTAAATATTGGATAGGAAACTGGAAATAGATTTTAAATTAAGCATTCGTATTGTACCCCAAGACAAACAACAAGTAGGCGCCATTGTCTAAAATAATGTTTATTCTGTATAAAAATTCTGATCAAATAATATCAGGAAGAAAGGGTGATTTGTACAGGCTTAACTAGCAATATTTAATATCCGACTATTACAAGCGTTTACATCCAAAACATAACATGCACTTTCCACAAAAATAAAACATTCAACTTTCAAAAACTCATTATACTCATGCTGAATGTGTCTGTAAAATAAAACAAATGCAGTTTAGCTATCAGTTGAATTCAAAAATACATATCAAAGCATTATTACATAAGTGTACAGTGTTGAAAATAGATATCACAATCATAATATAGCCGAGTGGTGACGTGCTCCTGCTTCTCAGAACCAAAACTCGGACACAAAGGCGTGAACGTGGATGACGTGGCTGGTCTCGCCCTGGGAGCTGAGGTTGCGCATAAGCAGCTTGAGGACGGTGGACAATGGACCAATCAGAGGCTTCACCTGCCGCACCACGCCTGCACCAGGGGGACAAAGCATGAGCGACACATATCAACACTGACTACAACAACAGAGTTCAGTAATATATATATATACATGTTAAGAAACTGGTACTCAGTGGCATCTTTTAGGAGAGGTAAACAGTCCTGGATTTGCAGAGATAAGTGTATGTCAGATAAATTAGCAGAGAAAAAAAGAGCAAGAAAAAAAAATAAAAGAAAAAAAGAAAAAAGTATGCAACACACTGCTCTGAACCGTTTAATCTGCTTAAACCATGTATAAAATATTGTCAAAAAAGCCAAATATTTAAAAGATTTTGTTCTAAATTGTTCTTAAATTTAAATTGTTGCTGTGGCAAAGATTTGTATCATTTTGAAACCCATGCCCACCCATTTGTCTTTTTTAATTAAGGTTAAATTGGCCCCATAGGCAAACTTCTCATCTGCATTTGACCCATCCTCCAGTGCTGTTGAGACAACCTGCAGGAGCTGTGGGTGCTACAGTGCAGCCCACAGTGACCCATCTCCAAATCTTCAGCAAGGCTTGGTCAGGACTACCTTTGACTATTACTCAATTCTCAGCCCCATTTGCTTGTCACTTCTGTGTGGGGCCTACAAAAAAGGTCACGGCTAAATAAAATCAGCTCAATTACTGCATTAAATGATGTTTTGGTTAAAAGGCTAAAGTTGAGTCAGGAGTTTCAGTAAACCATCTAATGATGACTTTAGTTCTGTCCGGGACTTGATTACTCCATGTCTGCCTGTGCAGTGGAGTTGTGCTTCAGGCTCTGGTTCAACATTGAGAAAATGACAAAGCAGTCCTTCCATGTCTCTGAGTTATGAGGCTCTGGTGTGGTCCTTATAACAAAGCAGTAAAACCCTTTGATGGACCATAATGAGGCATCCCCTGTGTCTTGTGTATGGCAGCAGATCTCCAGATGAATTCTCCTCCTCTCTTTCTCTTTCTCTTT
>JACN01000032.1:0-10975 GCA_000787155.1 Scartelaos histophorus
AGGATACACCCATGGACACTGTGGAACTACCTGGACTAGACAGATACAAGACCACATGGAAATATAAAAGTATTCTGGTTACAAAATAAGAACGAATTCAAAAAGTTTTAAATTCATTGAAATAAATTTATGTAGTGCGGCAACGTCTAAAACCACAGAGGAAACCACATGGACCATGATCCTTCGCTCTGTATCAGTGCAGAAGAAGTGAAGAACTATCAGCTCTATTCATGCCAACGTCACAGGAAGACGTTTGGAAACGATGAGACTTCAGATGCAGTTCACGACTCCGGGCTCTACCCACTGTGATAAAACCCTCTGAAGTAAATGTGATCGGGGTAAAGTGAAGCCTGCGTAACTATGGGCTGTTTGGAATTTGTCGCCCTCGTCTCTTCTAGTCGCATGTACCCAGTGCACTCGGAGTCGTGCCTCGGTGAAGAAATGATGAAAACTGAGGTGTGGGTGGAACTGTCGACGAGCCGAACGTAACAGAACGCTACAGTGACACGGAGAGAAAGAAAACTGGGACATTTTCTCATTTTTTTTCTAGATTTGTCAGACTTACTACTGCAAACAGCCCAGAGGAAGTCGTCATGTTTCCAAACATCATCCTGGTTTGTGTTGTGAATAGAGCCTTAATTCTTAATCTTAATTCTTTGGATTATGACAGAACCAAAGTCTTGTCGAGGTGTTTTAAAAGGGAAACAGCAGCGTATTCACACTTTTCTTATGCCTTTACAAAATATCACTGTAAATATCCATGAGATGCTTACGTGAAAACATCATGCAGCGTGATATTTGGAAAACGTTACATCCCTAAAGCAAAACTGCGGAACATTCCAGGCAGCGGAACATTCGGAACACAACAGTTTCATGGTGCATCTTCTCATAAAATGGTATTGTTTTATTATGAAACAGGATACGTTTTTGAGCATCGACAGTGTTAAACTTTTCCGTTGGGCGTCCGTCACCTGCCTGTTTCTGTGGATATGTCACTTCTTTGCCTGGAATGTTCCACAGTGTGACATTAAACTTGCTTTTTTATTGAACTATAGGCGTTTTTACAATTAAAAAATACGCATTCCACTGTAAATGGGCCAAACTCTCCACATATTCGACCCGTAAATCAGCTTATTGGCTTGTTTCCTCGGAAGTTTGATACGTGACTGTGAAAACCGCCAACATCTCCACCCGGAAAGTTACGCAGTGCGCCTTTAAAAGTGTGTATTTAATTGAAAAGCGTGCACACTCGACTGAACCATACTGTCGCGTTTCCTTTACAAATGCACTTGTATGTAGCTGTTCACTGTCCGTTATTGCAGCTTTATTTGTCATGTTTCTTCTGCTTTAATAACGCACGTCCACGCCTCTCTCTTCTCTTTCTCTTTCTCTTTTTTCTCTCCTCTTTCGCTCCTGTCTGCTTACTCTCCTTCCTCCTCCTCCTCCTCTTCCTCCTCTCAGTTTATCCTCATTATTTCTATAGGTAACCGCTGGTCTGAAGATGAAGGAGATTTCCCTGCATTTAAAACCAGAATGATGAACTGAAATTATTTTTTACACTAAATTTAAATCAGAAAAAGACTGTATTTCTCACCTCAAGTTTCCCTATAGGAACCTTTATAGTGTTGGTTATAATATTTATGTAAACCAATGGGACGTTTTAACAGATTTTTAGACCTATGTATAATCTTTTTTACCTCGTTTTTTTTTTTTTTTTTCTTAATCAAAAAGAAACATTTCCCTTCTGTGCCCTAATATTAAGCTTAATATAAAATTTCCCTTCTGTGCCCTAATATTAAGCTTAATATAAATATATATATAACTGAATGTGTTAACCAAGTTTGTACATTTCTACCAGATCTGTCTAATAATCTTTTTATAATCCTGATTCTATGGAAAGAGAGGTTTATTTTTCGCTATAATGGCAAATTTAATCATGAATTTAAAGTGACTTGTTAAATCTCTGTATCTTTAAACCCTTTTATTTGTAAGTACTTTTTTTTTTTGTAATTTCTCTAAAATAATATACGGACATTTCTAGGTCAAAAAACTGTGTTAGTATCAAACAGAATTATCACTGTGAGACTTTACCGAGCTCGTCAGTCAGTACGTTTACATGCAAAAATAAGAGGGAGATTCAAACCACTGCTTAACTTGGCTCTAAACTACTTTTCACACTGTTTAATTTATCATATTTTTATCATATATCGCAATAAAAACACAGCTACGTTAAATTTCCACTGCCGCATTCTTCAAACTTCACTGCGCAGTAACAGCATCGTAATAAGATGGTAATAACATGCAAACTAATATAATTATCATTTTGAAAGAATAACATTTTTAATGTGGTATTTTTACCACCTGCTTTTTTTAATAATACATTTTTGTTAACACTTTATTTTAAGCTACACTTATTAACGTTGAACTCACTGCGAATTTGCCTCGTTGTAAATGTTAATTTGTCATGAATTAGTGTTTATTCAACATCTATTAATGTCCTATTTAGTTTATTCTGCTATTAGTCAGACATTTACAAACACTTTCCTATTAACACACTCGTTATTACTGCTTATTACCAGGTCATTTTTGTCCATGAATTATGATTCTAATAAACTTTTGGCGCAAATAAGTAAAAATTTTATTTTTTTTGTGCTACTAGTTCTTAACAACACCATTATTACCAAAAGCTTTAGAATCATATTCAATTCATGGACAGTCTTAATAATATCTTAATAATAAGCAGTAATAACGAGTGTATTACTTATAATAAGCTCTAATAAGCTTATGAGGAATTTGACATTGATACGGGCTGAATAAATGTGAATTAATGAGAAAATAACCATTTACAACTATGTTAATAAGCAGGTAGTTCAATGTTAATTAGTGCACACTTTAAGTGTACACTATTAACAAATCTTCAAAGCAGCAGTTGTTTTATTACCCATTTTCCAGCCACTGTTATTTCATAGCAATAATATTAACCCTAACCCGAAGGCACTTTGAAATGACCAAGAATCATTGTTGGGTTTGGGGTTTTTCTGGTAATTTTATGCAAAGACAAAGGCTGTAGAAAGTTCATTGTTTCAGTTTCCATGATTTTAATGGGTTTCAGGTAACATCACAACATTATATTGGCCAATAATATTTAATACCTGGGAGCAACTAAAATTAATATTGTTGAAATGCAGATTTTAGTTGTAAGACAGTGAGTTCTCGGGTCGAGTCACTCATCCATCTTATTCCAGCCGCCAACATTATTCAGGTTTTATCAGTTTATATTGTTTTAAATCTCAGTCCAGTGTAACTTGGTGCACAAATGAACCGACTTTGTGTCATATTCAAGATGCAAAACATTTCCCAGATTCTCCTGTGACCTGAATCTGATCCCGGTTTAACAAAAAAGTGGGAGACAAATGTGGAATAAAGTGAAACGAAACGACCCGTTTTAACGTTTGTGAATTTACCCTTTAGTTATTTTATGGCAAAACACCACATTATCAACAGGAACATGTGACTTCAGTGCCCTAATCTGAGAGAATGATCCTCACATTGTTGAATCTGAAAACCACTCATTAACCTCTCATTATTATGCTAATGCTGCACTTTGAAGTCAAATCCTGCCAACGTCTCAACTGCCATGACATGTTAACTTGTCCTTTTAATACTTGAAGCTCAGTTTTAAGAGCAATTTTGAGTTCTATTAACGGACACACACGTAATTGTAATATTCAAGGCGAATAAAAGCCAATTCTGCATTCGTAAAGTAGAGTAATGTTTCGTTAGCAGTTTCCTTTTTAGGTTAAGCGGCAAGATAATCACAGTCAAGTATTGAAATTTATATTTGAAAGTACTTAAATCTCCTTTTATTGACACCCTTGTTCATATTTCAGTCTTTTTTTTTCTTTTTTTTTTAATGACCACTTTGATTGCAAGTCCAATCGCGATACATAGAAACCACACTTAACTTTTATCATTACTTTCCTGCATATAAACGTACTGACTGATTTAGAAAGGATTAAACGCCCTTTCTTTTTATATCCAATATCTTAAACCAAATGAAATCGTGCTAAGCCATATCGTTATAAAACTGATGCAAACAGACTTCAAACTGTCATTTCCAGGTTAGTATTTGAAGTTGCATATATGACTCCTCGACATTATCAACCCTTTAAAAAATAATCTTTAAAGGGGCCATATTACGCTCTTTTCTGATCCGTTATGATGTTGTTTCCTCATCACAAACAGACCTGGAGTTGTGTTTTGTTTTATTCACACACGTTTAAGGCAAAAACCCTGTGAATTTAGGCGTAGTTCTTCTGTTTTTGAGGAGGTTCCGACATTCAGACGTGGCCTAACGCTCATAACTTTGCGTAATATAGAACCTTTCAATCTCTGTGGAAAAAATGCATGTGAAAGAAGGGACTGTTCACTGTTGCACCTACTTTAAATAATGGACCAACTTCACCGAGGCCTGAGATCGATCGACCGCTTTGACTGCAAAAAAAAATAATATCGAAGCGGAAAGATCCAACTTTTAATTTTGTAAACACTTATTGTCAAAGCTGCAGTTCTGTGCAAAAGTCTGAGGCGGGTTTTCAAGTAACGCAGAAGCGGTGAATGTGCAAAAACAGATAATTAATTTGATTCAATATTTGGTTATTTCAAATTGCCAGTAATAGTTTTTATAATGGAGAGGACCACAGTCGATCTTCTGAAGTTTTCCTTTTTTTTTTTTAATTAGTGAAAGTCTCTTGTTTATTTTCAAGGACTTGTTATTGAAAGGGTTTTATTTTATAATTTTATTTTAATAAGAAAAAATATAGCAAAATTAAAATTGGGATTCATCTATTGGATTGAAAAAAAGGGAAAAAAAAGTGATATTTTTAAGCCTTAAATTAATACAAGAAAAATGAAACTAAATACACAGAAAGTTTGCTGTATTTAATCACAAAAAAATGCTTTCAATTTGATTTTTTTTCTTTTAAATATATAGTTTAAGGGCAAAAATCCTTCTCAATCGCATTAAAGCTACAAGAAATATTAAAGACCCTCGCCAAGGCACTAGTCCTATCTCACAATCGTTTTTAGTTTAGTTCTGGCTTACTTGTTTTTGACAATAGGGTAATTTTTTAACAAATCGACTACACAAATGAGCAAAAACAAACAATTTATTCTTATATTTTCAAATTAAAATGTCTGTATTTTGCCCTTATTCAAAAAATAAGCTAATTTGGATCAAAATTCCTAATAGTTTTTACATCACCCAATATTAATATCACCAAATGCCCAATCAAAAATGTAAAAAAAAAAATCTTTAAAACCTGCCTGACACTTTTGCACAGTGTGGTACTTTAAGCCTTATTGTTTATTAATTCCTGTACTGTCTTTCTTCTATTTATTCACTATTTACTGAACTTTTAGCTTATAAAATGTTATTATTATCTTGAATATGGTGACGCTTTCCTCTCATGTTTTGTCTCGTCTATGCTTTAACACAGGTTCCACTGGTTTTATATGTATATCTCCAATGATCCGGAACCCTAGAGGACTTTTTTTTTTTGTAGATTTTGAAAGTTGTTTTAATGTTTTAATCTAGTCGTTTCTGCACAATTTGAAATCATGTTGCTGGTATTTTTGCCTTTCCCTTTTTTCAGCTGTGATCCTGTAACATCGATGTACAGTCTGAGTACTTATAAACTATTTTTATCACAGTATTATTTATTGCTTACTTTCAATAAAATACTGAACTTGATTCGCCGTGGCTTGTTTCGAGTTTGTAACAAAATCGTCTTCTGTATTTTTCCGTCATTGCTTATTTATTCTGGGATGTTTTAGGTGTTTTTTATTACGCACAATCTATAAAAATCAGTTGTTAATAAACTGGGAACATTATTTTCTGCACCATTTTACTCTACAGTTTGTATTTTAAGGTGCATTCTGTAACTTTTCTCATTGTTGTTTTCTGTGCAATGTTCTTCAGTGAGTCTTTAAACTTTTCTGTCACCATGGAGACCAGCAGGCCAAGTCACAGGTCTGCAGATCTGTGGAGAAGCGAGCCTCCTGAGAAGAATACGTGTTTTTTGAGGTATTTTGGAAGAAAAAGACATGAATAATCCATAAATCACTCACTCAAATCGTTCTAATTGGACAGATCTATATTGATTTTATGCTTTACGTGAATATTCCTTCATGCATCTTTTATTACCTCTGCTTGAGTAGATTACGTAGAGCGAAGATGATCCACTTTTTCCATTACTTTGATTCGATCTAGTAGTTTTCTTGAAGGTTTTATGTATTTGATTTTGCTTTTTTTTTTTTTTCTTACACACATGTAAACTTAAATTGAAGCAGGTAACTATATACCAGGATATCAATATATGGAAAATAGTTTTAAAAACCCAAATTCTTCTGTAATATTGTGTGTTTTGATAGATTTATTGTTAGAAATAATGTTCTTTTTGACCACTTCAGTCGAGGCTTTCACGTCTCTATGAAGATAAACTAAACAAAGTGGTGGATAATCTACCAGAAAAGTTAGACCCGTGATTCTTAACCATGTGGCTGGAACCACAGACTATAAATGGACCTACTGAAGCTAAGGAAGTGACTGTGGATGCACTTCTAGCTCCATCAGCTCCAGCTCCAATTCACTTTCTGTTGAAAAAACATTGCCTCTGTTACTGCTGTGGTCAGGCTCCTCATCTTAAAATGTTTGTATTAACTCGCTCTTTATGTTCCTGGGGTTTATATTTTGCTATTTTGTCTGTAAATCAATTCCTAATATAAGACTCGACTCCAAATTCACTCGTACATCTGCTCGCCTAGTGAGCTTCATTTGACTGGAAACACTGACATTGCTCTTTTAGTCCACTTCTCTGTACAGTCTCTGGGCTCGACCCAATGTGGCCGCACAAACAGTAGAATATAACACATTTAATATGTGATTTGGCTCTAGGTTATTTTTTACAGAAAACAGAACCACAGTTACAGAGTTACAGAGTTACAGAATGCACCTTTAACTTCTGTCATTTATAAAAACACAGTTTTGTTTGTAATGTTCAAAGTTGATTAAAACATGTATTATTTCCTCTTGCACTTTTAGACTTAGACAAACTTTATTGATCCACAAGGGAAATGATTTTGGTTTTTCCTCTCCCCAGATGTGACCTGCAGCTTGGTTCTGTAATTCAAAAAGAAAAATAACATCTGCCCGAGTTGATTAAGTTTTGTAGAGGGACTTGGATCGTCTTTCTCCATTACTGCAAATCAATCTAATAACACAGAACTGTATGGATTTCATGCTTCAACATAAATGTTCCTTAGTGCGTCTTTAATTTCCTCTGCTTGACTTATTGGATTATGTAGATCAGACCTGGGCTCCCGGGCCACATCTGCCCCTTTGTTTGACTCTGACCAGAATGTTTAAGATCATTTGGAATTACAAAATAAACATTTTAGAATTTCGTGCATGGACTAAAGTTGCTTTGCTTCTATTTAAGAGCTGTTTTATAAATGACATTTTTAAGACAACCTCACCTTTTCTTTGCTTAGTCATAACATAAACTCTTACCAGTCTGACCAGTCTGATTTTTATAAAGAAAAGAAATAAACCCTTAAACTACATGTCATTAGAATGTTCAAAATTCTGTAATGATGCGAGTGGAGGCAAAATGAAGCTAACATCATATATTTATATTTACAGTGGTTAACTCACGCAACTAATGGTTTTATGACATCATAACAAAAAATAAGGTACAATTTTGGATTTTCAAGGTACAAAACTTATTTACTCTGCTTCTATGTTTAGAAGGATGGAAAAAAAAAAATACATTTTTAACCCTAAAATAGTATCTGAGCTTAACAGTTAACTTAAAAGTATAATTTATGATGAAATGTGTAATATATTTGTAGATGAAGTGTTCATTTCTATAAGGATTTGTCCAGCAAAACCTCAAAATGTGGATTTTGCCTCCGTTGAAATGTTTAGTCATAATAAACAAATAATATAAAACATAATTGTAAATGTTTTTAAACTGGATCATTCTCATGTATAATCTGTGATATTCTAAAATTAATCCTAGTTTTCCCATTAAAGTTGCATTATGTTCCAGTTCACTTTTGCCTCCAGCTGCCTCCAAGTTATGGTTTAGTTTTTCAAAGAGTCAATTAATATTAAACAGAATTGAGTTGACTTTTTCCTCCACTTTATTTTCTGTTTGTCATGTGGCCCCATGTAAAAAATAATTGCCCACCCCTGATGTAGAGCGATGTTGATCCGCTTTTTCATTATTTTAAATCGATCTAGTAGTTTTCTTGAAGATTCTATTTGATCCATTCATTTTCCTTATCTATACGTCCAATCCTGTTACGTCACCACGCCAGATCCGGAAGCAGGGCGAAGGGAGTGAAGCCAGGATCATCCAGGAACATCTTTAGCGTCTTTTTTTTTCTGACAGGAGAGCGATTATCGGAGGACCTACGCTCTCTCACGCATTGATCACGTTTGGACCAGGCCTGCTCTTTGTACGCGGTATGTATTTTATCATTTATCTGCATTAAAATCGCTCCCAAACTCCATTTTTGTCATTCATTTGGTTTACTGGACGCGTTAGCTTAGCCGCAGCAGCTAGCGCATTGGAAAACTAGAGCAGGAAATGCCGCCGCCAGGTAGGGAGCCACATCTACAGCCAATTTCAACACGTATTTTCCTTTTTAAGACATATTTTAGAGATTTAAAAGGATAAAACGGTGAGTAATGGACATTGCTGAGACATGTTTTAAGCGTAGAAGATGAACAAAGCGCAGATGGGTTCAATTTGGCACGCCTGGCAAAATTTCATCCTTTGCTTTCCAGAAATCTGCAAAATTCTCAATAAAAATGTCAAATATCACTCGGTTTCGCTTTAGATTCCTGCAATTATGCAAACAACGATTTAGAAAAACAGTGAAACATGAAAGAAAATGTGTGTCGCAATGTGTGTGACAATTATTGGAATAAATCCGTCGTTTTATTTACACAAAATATACGACAAAAACATGAATTGTGCGTTATAATTTTGTGCAAATTATACGGTTTTGTGCCAGTTTATACGCACGGTCTTTTTATTTTTTATTCTTAACAATGCAGTTGACAATGCGTTTTATTGTATTTCTTAATATAAGTACATTAATAATACTGCCAAAATTAAATGACTTTATTTTTTGCATTTTCTCTTTCGATTATTTCTTGTTGTTGTGTTTATTTTGTGGAATATTTTGCCCTGGATTAGTACAAAAGGGCGTGGTGCTGCCTGCTGCGTGTTAGAAAAACTCCTTATAGTTTTGTAACTTGGGACGTCGCTTCCTGCTTCCTGGTTTATGGTTTAAGCTCTGGCCTGTCCTGAGGAGAATAAAGAGCCACAGATCTGCACAGACCCACGGACAGACCCACGGACAGACCCACGGACAGACCCACGGACAGACCCTCCTGACTCTGAGCACAAAGAGGGAAAAGCTGAGTCAGGACTTTTGGTTCATTGAAGACCTGCCAGATACACAACAGCAGAGTGTTAGTCCTGATGTGGCTTTAATGGCTCACAAGATGCAATGCACGTGCCCAAGTTATGCTTTAGACATTTAAATTATATAAAATAAAATAAAAATATAACTCAGTAGTGTTTGCACGTTACTCAAATTTCTAATTATTTCGATACTATGGACTAGACTTGATGCTCAGCACATTCTGATACCACAGTGATCATAAAAACTTGCACTTTAACACAATAAGTCGTTTTCATAATTAAATTGTAGTCATTTCTTTTATATTCCCATGTGGCCTTATTTTTGTGTAATCCCTCAGTGGTCCAGGGAGGTTCTTTAGATCTTTAGATTGTTCAGGTAAGGTTTAATGTGAATGTGACTTTTTAGTACTGATACCTGCTCAAACTGTCTGATTTTTTATATTAGTTTTAGGTGCCTGATTTTGGATAATTTTGGCATTTTTTAGAAACCCCTTGTCAATGTCAGCGCGTAATTCTTCAATATAATAAATTACTTAGACCATAGACCAGGGGCTGCGCCAGAAAAAAAATTTCATTGATAAATAGAAAAAAAATAAGTTTGTTATGTATAAATAATATCACCTGAATCATCAGTGGCAATATCCCATTGTACCATTAATAATACAAATAGTTTTAGTTGTGCACATGTGGAAATAAGAGCTAAAGAAGTGTTAAATTTAAGATAAAACTTTTAAGATGCTGTTTCAGTGTAAAACATGCCTCAGTTTGGATACAGACACTTTCATTGAACAGTGCTGGATTCTGTTTCCCTTTTTATTTTTGTACTGAAAACACAGCATGAAAATACAGTCCCAATAATCCCGGTTCTGCCCTTGTCCCAGTGCGTTTGGTGTGAGCAGAGACCATGTGGCGGGCCGCAGTCGGACAAAACGTGAACCTGAACGTGGACGACGGAGGAGACGACTGGGAGACAGATCCAGACTTTGAGGTTCGGCTTTTGATTTATCTTAATTTTTTTAAGAATAAATCAATAAATAGTGAGTGAGTTCTAGTAAAGATGATTTGTTGTCTGCCTTAACTGACACGTGTTTATCTCACTGTAGTTGAAAAAAGATTGAGGTTTCATTCATTTGCTATGGAGTTTTGTCACAAATATGCGACAGTTTGGGTCGAGATAAACCGAGGTGGCAGCTGCATTCCCCCTGTGCTGGTTTGTGCATTTGCAGAACCTTCCTAGGAACCTTGGGCAAGCACTTTGCAAATTAGCAACAGCAAATTTCTGTTTATTTTTTTGTTAACATCAAATTAATAATCCCAACTTAATTTACCATCTTCTCAAAGGCAGAAACACACACATCTATGTAAATACAGGTGGTATATTCCATTTAAAGCAGGACTATAACTTTTTAGAGAGATGACTCCATAGAAATAACATTAAAACCAAACGTCGGAACTAGGGCTGCACGATATTGAAA
>JACN01050460.1:0-11888 GCA_000787155.1 Scartelaos histophorus
GAAGAAGAAGAAGAAGAATTATATCAGAAAATAACAAAACTTTCTTCTTTTACAATGAGACTAATTTCTAAACAGAACACTGAAAGTACAATGAGGTGATTACTAAGAGTCAAAATACACACAGGTGGTTTTGGGGTGTTTTTTTTATTATTATATTATGGTAAACACTAATTGGATTTTAAGTGGAGACTAATGAGACATGTTTTGGTAATTACCACATTACCACTTCCAGAGCACATGTGCAGTACTTAGAGGGCAAGAGAGAACATGACCTCAGCCGGAGAAAATAAACAACTTCAATGTTCAGGAATACAGCTGTTTGTTGTTTTGTTTGGTAGAGGATGTATAGGAGTTGTAAACAGACAGGGGAGGAGAATGATATTTGTTTATTTGAGTCTGGAACAGTTAGAAATGACTGTAAATGATTTCTCCCAGATTCATGGCATAATACAATAAGAAAAAAGTCGGAGCGTATGAGCATTTGCATGATGTCATCAACCCTTCCTGGGAGTGTGATGCTAACTGTTGGCCTAAAGCTCTGTTACTCAGGTTAGAATTTTAATTTTAGAGTTTTAATTCAACACAATTTGACCAGAAAGAGCTGGTTTAGTTGTTAAGATGAGCAGGTATGTGCAGAGAGAACTGTCAAATTCACAACAGGGATTCTTGCATTGATGACAGGCTCCAGACAATGTGTTTTCAGACCTTTTTTTGGACATCGTTTGCTAATGTGCATATTGTGTCACCTTGGAAACAACCCACCCAGTGTAATGTCACTGCAAAGCATCAATAAGGAAGTTTTAGTTACATTTCAGAGTGGTATAACTGACAGTCCTGACAAAAGTTTCCTTAAATACCTTTCATTATGTTGCATTAGAGTAGAGTGGAGTCTTATTTTGAGCCTCTTTTGTCCCCCTGTATCATCTTGACAAGTGGAATGTTTTGTATCATGACATGTGGAGTTTTTTCATGCCGTATCACTCTCTCATTATGTCTGGTGTCGACCTCTTTATTGTGCAGTGGCGGTGGTCTCTCGGGGTGGGGACATGTTGTCAGCTCACACACGGCACCTCCGCTCTTAACAGGACCCTTCTAATCTCCATGCATGAGAGAGGTCCCATGTATGGCCACCTCACAGCCTCTGGAGAGCATTCCTGGAGCCGTCGGTCATTGAGTTGTTCCATTGAGGTGGGAGTGTGGGTCTGGCATGTTGTCTTGGCCTGATGGATGACCTGCCTCACTTTATCTAAGCAGGACGGACACTGTGGTGGCTGCAGCCATCAGATTGTCAGTGTGGATGCCTTTATCAGGGCTGGGTATACAAGCTGTCATCCTCTCAGAGAGATCCCGGGCTCCCATATCGGTCACTATGTCAGGACGTGGGAATGAGCCAAGTATGTGCTCACACAAAATCCATTCACGTGCTCTTCATTTTTGCATTTTAATTCTGTTCTTTATGAATCCTGTATTTGCACCGGAAACTACTCAGTGTAATGTTCTTTTAATAAAAGTAGATATATTTTGATTTCATTATTGATATTTTGCAGTGACATCACGCTGGGGGTGTTCCTCGTCTGTGTGTCTTGGCAGAATGTTCAGCAGTTACCATAGCGACACAACGCACACATCAGCAAACACTGTCAAACAGGATTTAGAGACAAATCTATGACACAGCAGCTCCTTTACTTCAGTGAGTTTTAAGATCGTCTGAAAACTCAAGAAAAATATCAAAATTAATTCAAACAACACATTTTGTATTTTTGGTCCTGTCTGGGGTTTGATTTTCAATTAAAAAGGTGAAAACTGAAAAACTGATGGTTAATGCTGTGACTGTAATGTTATTTGGGAGGGACTTGTTTAACAATACAAAACCAGCTCACCTATTGTAGTAAACTAAGTCTTTTAAACTAAGTAAACTAAGTTTTTTGTTGTTTTTTGTCATATTGTGTTAAAATAAAGCTTAGTTGAAAGTCTAACAAGCCTTACACTTACACTTACACTTACAGTTACAGTTAGCTTCGCACTGTTAGGCAATGCAAATGACATCAGCTGCAAAGTATCAACTGTCAAAGTAAGAAGCTTAAGTCTTACCCAGGTCACATTCTATAGACTGGTCAGTTTTGTGTCCAATGTACCTTTCCCAATGAACATGAGACTATTATAATTAATATCCAGAAGTCAGTGCAAAACAAAGCTACACAAATATCTTTGCAAAATGCAAGTCTTACAAATCTGCCCACTCAGTCCATGTAATCTTAAAATGGAAGACAGAATAGTGCTTGAGAAAATATCCTTTGTGTGTACCTCACCTGTCCTTCATCACTCATAAGAAAAACACATAGTTGTAAATGTAAACTGTAGATCACCCACATGAGCTGTGCGTTCATATATAGTCTTGATGAAGGTTCAGATGAGTTGTTTTGTGCCTTGGTGAGGTCATGTTATCACTGCAGGTGCAGAGAGATGCTTTGTGATGAATCTGACTCATGTAAACATGATCTTACATATCCTGTTGCTTTGTATTCATACTTTCACCTCACAGCAACGGAACTGGCACAGTGTAAATGAAATGTTTTATCAACCACAGAAATAAATCTCTGCCTCTAGTGAAGTGGTCCCAAGTAATATGGCAAAGTGCCACAAAACCAACACTGTAAAGCCCCTGGGAAAGCAGCTCTGTCAGTCCAAGTCTCACAGGTTAGAATGAATGAGCTTTATGCATTTGGCAAGAGAATAACTTTTAATAACAATAATTTTTGTTAGAATTGCAAAATAAATGCAGATACCACATTTTATTACTATTTTTAAGTCATTTTGTTGTAATATGCATATCATTAATTTGAAAAATATTATTGATATTTTAAAATGCATTTGATACTAAAGCCTCTGCATCCTTAAAATGTTTTTAAAACACTGTATTAAATTCCTATTTGCTGCGGATAAGTTGACTATCTGATATAGTGCCATCTTATGCCAAGGTGACCTGTCAGCACCAGCTCTCACAGCAGAGTGTTGTGGCCGCACTGGCCCCCGGGAGCTGTAAACGTGTTAACACTCTGTGCACACTGGGACCACTGCATTACTGAGAGAACAAGACGCAGCACCTGTTCCCTCCTGTCCGGACCACTGGCCTCTCTCCACAGAGACACTGAGCGGCAGAGGGACACTGCAAACACACACTCCTCTGTTCCTCTGTGGCCTGATACTGTCAGAGGCTCTTATGAGGCCTGATCACCGCTCTAAAAATCCAACTCCAATCAATATAAATCTCCGTTGAAAATAAATGATTTGCCAGGCTAAAAATCCATCATGTGGACACCGAGAGTCTAGAAGAGATTGTACAACATTATAGCCAGTTAAAATGTGCAGATCAATAGGTGTCAGCAGCATGTCACACTCTCTGACACTGTAATCACTCAAAAGAAGCTCAAGCTGATGATCCAGTCAACTGGAGCTTAAGAAATATCTGCTCTCTCCATCTTTTGAAGATGAACAGCTGAGGCTTTTCTAAATCTTGGCGAAAGCTCCAAAACTGAGACTCACAACTGCGAGAAACATCACGTGTAGTAATGTCTGTGCTGGGGACATGTCCTGGAGGCCTGAGGAGGCCTGAGGAGGCCCGAGGAGGCTTTCAAACAGCCCATTAGTGATTAGTGCTTCCTGTGAATGTTGTTGTGGTTACTCTGCATGTCTTTTATTGACTGATGATGTTTCATTGCTTGTTCTGTCTGTTAAATCAACAGCTTTGTTGAGCCCTGCACGGCGACTGCTGTTGTGATTTTAAGATATTCTGAAGAATTGAATTGAAAAGATGGTCTATTTATTCAATCATCCTTCACGTTTAGGATTTGCCACGAAAGGATTTGATCACATCATGTTGTGAGGGTGCGATCCCATGTCGGGGCGTTTGTGTTGCTGCAGCTGTTGGTGGAGGCCTTCACTTTTAGCCCATTATGTCAGCAGAGTCGGGTTATGAAAATATCATCAGTCATTATGGATGTGAGTGAGGACACAGGGCAGTGCGTCACCCACAGCTAAATCTGGACCTGCGCTGAGTCCAGTCGCCCTCGTGCCTCTGTGCAGAGACAAGGGGAACGGACAATATGGGACAATAAACAATAATGTCACTGACTGTGGTGATAGATGATGATGATTAATGATTAGTATTTTTTATTATATCACCACCAAAATGTAACTTTGAGATTAGTGTTGTTAAATTGTGTGTTTTACTGTTCAGTCTTTACGTTAAACTTATTTGACAAAGAAGTTGCCTAAACTTCATTGTAGCAGCCTTTGCCACCAGAGATCAAAGTTAGAACTCATGGATAAAGAACCCAACACTTGTTTTATTATTGAACAAACCTTTTATTGCCATTTTCTGCACTAGAACATGAACCATGGTTAAAAACTGGTTCATGCCGTTGCTCAATCGCCCTGAGGCCGCCATAATGAGCCTTTCAATAATCATACTTGGGAAGTCAGACTAAATAGGAAAAACAGTGCTCCACAGTGGCTGGTGGTGCAAACACATAAATGTTTCACATTCTTATTCATTACAGGAAATGATGTGTTTTGTAATTTCAGTATATTTGTTATTTATTAAACATCAGCGATATTAATGACTATTTGTATATTATTTTGAATAAACTGCTTTGGTCCAGACACAAATGATTCTATCGTCACATACAACAAGGCCTTAAAATGTTTTTGAGTCATTATTTCCATTTTCACCCTACTTGGATTATAAGAGTTAAAAAAACTTTTAAACACATGTTGGAATTATTGTCCAAGTTATTAGATTGTCCCATGCAGATCTAATTTCATGTCTAGTGTTCATAGGAACAGTTGTGAGCCCAGCTGAATATTTGAACCTTTGAACCTTCTAATGAGGATTTGTGTTTGCTGGAATTCACACTCATTCATGGATAATGGATAATCTTATGGAATTATTCTAATTTAGTCAAGCTGTTGCTTAAGGCTTTATGAATGAAAAGCACGCAGCCTTCAGACTGGGAAGAGCCTCTAAGAAATTTTGTTTAGTTCAGTTCAACAACCTGAAAGGTGCTTTATATTTGACCTTATTTCATAGTAAACTGGTCCATTTGCCCTGTAGCCTGTTTATGACTGATCCTGTTTATTTTCCTTTTTATGTCACTGCTTTGCATTTTTGACGAGTAGTAGACGGGGAAAAGGCTTTAGTGACGTTTATGTCACAAACCAGGAAGACGGTTGGATGGAAACATCCGAGGACAACTTCCGGTGGGCTCTGATTATAACCTTTGACACAGATGCGTTGCCACTGAGTGGACCCATAATTGGAAATTTGCTGATTTATTACCAGATCAAGTCAGTGTTAGTGAGTCGTTTTTCAATGCAAACACTTTGTGACCACACCACTCCAGCCTGTATCACCCCCATAGAAAAGAGGCGACGCTGTAGAGCCGCTCCAGTGCATTTTTATTTTATTTCATGACATTTCAAGTGGATAGCAACAATTAGGCTGTTGTTTTGAATACTGAATATTGAACTTGAGACTAATACAAACACAGGAGGCAACTCTCATTAGGCTTCATATGTGTAAATAACACAGACACTTTTCTACTTTCTTGGAAAACCCAAAGTAAAAAAAAGTGATCCTGTGAATCATGTAAACTACATTTTTCCTGACTGTGGTCATTCCTCATATTATAGCTTGTGGTGAGATACTGTAACAACTTTAAGCCATTAAAATGTCTCTAATCTCACCTTCCTTCCATGAAATATGGCTGCACTTCTGTAGTCGGTGAGTGTAGGTGATGGGAGACGTGCCCCGGGGCAGCACTGCTCCCTCTCACTGCTGAGGAATAAGAGGCTCTGACACTGACACAAGTCACTCTACATGTTCAAAGTGCCTCGTGGTGGCTTCACGTGGACACCACTATCGCTCTGTGCTTTTATACCAAGGCGACCTCAACAGCACCTGCAAGTGGCTAGAGTTACACTTCATATGAGATGACTGGAAAATTAAAACTAACAGCCAAGTTGAGGACAATGGTGTGATTTTACACACCATAGTCTAAGTACAAAGAAAAAAATATACACTTTTGTTCAAATCTGACACCTGTAACATATGTAACATATACTCCATACTACATAGAACTCTCCCTCCTTTAGCCAGTTGTGTTGGGCACAGAGTTCAAGCTGCTGCTATGGACCGAAAACAGTTAAATGCCCCGTCTTGAGGCAGGATGGTAACACAGAGCATTGCTTCAGTTTAAAAACATGCATTGTGTCTATGTGCTGCTATTGAAGTATTTTTTTATATAACAAATATAGATGGATATAGATAAGTATTTTTTACTTGCAAAGAACATGGACTTACTGAAGGTTTTGGTGTGTCAGATAAGATACTGCTCATCCCTGTACTTATTGATATGTGTTTGTCATGATGAAAATAACATGAAGAGCAGATAATATCTCTCACGCATGACCTCAGCCTCTGTGATTAGGCCTCATGTTTTGTCCAAAGTCCTCTGAAGACACTGGCTGCACATGCCTTGGTCCCTGTGTATCTTGATTACAGGGGGAGGCGTGTTTCTTTCATGTGCTGTGGTGATAATGCTGCAGTGCTGATGTCTGCTGACATGAGCTCACTTGTGCCTGTGTCTGTGACAGTTCTGCACAGGCTCTTTGTTTACCTCTGATGCTATCTTTCTGTCTGCTGCTATTATTCTGTGAGTGAGTGACACCACAGGAGACTCTGCACAGACACTGAGACCCTCATATAGGAGGCAGGGAGTGAAGGAGGAGCAGATGGAGAGATGAGCATTAAGCTACATGCACTCAGTGAAAGCACGCTCTATTCACATAATACTTTAAACACGACATATTCGCTTTTTACTATTTAGTATTTTATGACAAACAACCTGCAAAAATAAATCAGGAGTAAAACATTTTTGAGTTGATTAAAGTGGCATTTTAACACTTTGGGTGTTAAATAATGGGAGATGTAGGGGTTTTCTTTCAGTTACTTTAACTGCCAACATTTTAAATTCATACTTATTCATACCAGACCATAGACTGTATAAAAAAGTGGACTAAGCGAGTGTGACGTCACCCATAGCGTTTAGCGCCGCTCAAATGAGGCTCGCGATGCTTCACGGTTACAGGAGCCAATCTGGAGCCAGGATCTATGTTATGAATAGGATTTTTTTGACTAACAAAATAGCGAAAAAAAATTCAGGATATTTTAAATTCATACTTCCCACCAGAGACTAAACCTTCTCTGCATTCTGATCATATTTTTGTGTAAAGTTTGTGTATAACAAATATAAATTCTGGAACAAATTCACTAAAATGCACACGTAAACCTGCCCATATGTGTCCATGTTACACAGGGAACGTGGCATAAGCAAGACCACTTAAAATCTCATCCAGTTACAGTTGTCATGTGCCACATTCATCATAAATGTTTTCATATTCATGATACAAAACAAAAGTTGCTTTGACCTTTTCAAAGTGACAAGCTCATTCAGCCACATATTTGAAAGTGTTGTCAGCATTTACTGAAAACAACTAATCCCCTCTAATTATTGCATGATAATAAAAACATATCCGTGCACGATTGTCATGTTGCATAAAGAATGTTCCAGATGAAGGGCGTCGTTTGGAGAGATTCCTGCCAACAGTAAAGGCTGTGCCCCCTGCTGTATGTGGGCTATGTCCATTCATATATACGGTCTATGTACCAGAGACTAAACCTTCTCTGCATTCTGATCATATTTTTGTTTAGTGTAAAGTTTGTGTATAGCAAATATAAATTCTGGAACAAATTCACTAAAATGCACACGTAAACCTGCCCATATGTGTCCATGTTACACAGGGGACATGGCATAAGCAAGACCACTTAAAATCTCATCCAGTTACAGCTGTCATGTGCCACATTCATCATAAATGTTTTCATATTCATGATACAAAACAAAAGTTGCTTTGACCTTTTCAAAGTGACAAGCTCATTCAGCCACATATTTGAAAGTGTTGTCAGCATTTACTGAAAACAACTAATCCCCTCTAATTATTGCATGATAATAAAAACATATCCGTGCACGATTGTCATGTTGCATAAAGAATGTTCCAGATGAAGGGCGTCGTTTGGAGAGATTCCTGCCAACAGTAAAGGCTGTGCCCCCTGCTGTATGTGGGCTAATAGGCTGGGAGTGAGTGACAGGAGCAGGTCATGCCTTGTGCCCCTCTTGTGCTCCAGCTTGTTAGGATACATGGTTTGGTGCACACATCAGGCCTCACTCAAAAGGCAGAAGAACACTGACATTAAAAATGAATGGCCTATAGACAAACATGCCACATTAATAATGAATGAGATACACCTGGAATACTGATGCCTTTACTGTTGTGAGGTATTCACACCTGCACTTTCATTCACTTCTCACTTTATATATTTACATTACACCTTTATAGCACCCAGAACTTATTAGATACGCTAATTTGCACATATTGAAAATTGCACACGTTTGTATTTGTTTTAAAATATTTATTGAAACCTTTTTTTATCTGTCACGTGGTTCCAGATGGACGGGCACTTCTGGGTTTGGTGGAAAACAATTGCAATTGGACAGTGCAATATATGTGCCATGTTTTAAAATTATGTGAATGGTATGAGTGTGTGTGTGTGTGTGTCGTGCTTTTACTGTGTCTTGCCCAGGTGTCTGGAGAAAAGAGTCTCCAGCGCAACAGACACAGATGCTTTTAAAGTTTCAGGCCAAAGAAGCCGTCAGACATTGGGAGGGGGATTAGCACTAGTTTTAACTCGGGTTTTCACTTTGCATACTTATTAGATGTATAGTTTTAGGGTTTTATCTTTTATATTTGGGTTTTTATTTGGTTTATTGTGGGATAGTTTGTTTTATTGGATGATTTTATTTAGTTTTAAAAAGCGAATAGTCTTTGTACACCCCTAGAGTTTTAGTTGGTTTTACCGAACAGTATAAAAGGCGCCTGCACAATTTGAGGATTGTGCTGTTGGAGAAGCTGACGGCTCTGGGAATCCTCCATGCACCTTTTTGCACTTTGCATTCGGCACTTTTTGTTTTTGGGAATTGAAAAAAACAAAAATTGTGGACGAACGTTACTCGGGCCTGCCACATCTTATTTGTGTAACTCACTGCAGTCCGGCCGCTTTAACCGTCTTGTCACAGGGGGATTTATGCCAAGAGGAGTGTTTTTATATGAAATGGTGGTCCGCCCATGGTTGGTAATCAGAGACGTTAAGCTGTACTGAATGTATCCAGCTGATTCAGAGTCATTTAGCCTGATAATTCAAACACAAAGGTGTTTAGTGTTTATTATATTAAGTATTTACTTTGGGAAGTCATCCTTGGATAAATGAAATGTCACTGAAGTCTAGTCAGGTGCAAACGCACCATTCTCGGGTGAGACTTTTTCAATGTCCACAGTAATAATTAAATGTGTACGCTATAATCTTTTTGGTGGAGGATGCATCGCCAGCTTGTCTCCATCGTATCCTGTAATGCTCCACAGGATTTTAGATTTATTCAGTTGCTACTTTAATAGTAGTTCAGTTAATACCTTAAGAATGTATGTTGATATATCAAATTGATATATACATCTACATATATTCTTACAGTGAATGGGCTTGTCACTCTCTACTTTTACTGGCCTGCTCGCCTCCATGGTATTAGATATGTTTAGTTCTAATCTAAATTGATGTGAAAACTGAAATCACAGGGTTAAATGTTATTGTTTGGTGGAATCTGGCAAAATTGTGGTGGAATAGGGGAACCAAGACGGACTCAAACTAACTGTAGGTGTGAGCAATAACAAGGTGTGCAAAATAAAGAAGAAAGACATTTTTAAACACGTATAAAAAGAACAATTAAAAGCATGTGTTACAAAAATAAAACCGTTAGTAAGTTCGTTCTTAAAAGCCGGTCCTGTCCGGGTCTCCACGCTGTTCTCATTCCATCTCCCCTTTTATCCTCACTCTTGAACCATGGCCCAGGTATTGCATCATCTGTCCAGGTCTCCACGCTGTTCTTATTCCCCCCGAGAGTCGTCCATCTCCCCTTTTATCCTCGCTCTTGAACCATGGCCCAGGTATTGCATCACTTGTGATTGGCCTGGATTCATCTGTCTGTGATCACTAGCAGGATGAAACTAAAAATATGCAATAAAAATATCCAAAACACCGAAATAAAAGAAATACAGCAAACTAAAAGTAACCATTCCATCTTTGACCCATCACAGGAGCAAGAGGCAGAATCAAACCTACACTTAATAAATTAACATATTGGTAAAGCAATACAGTGATCTAGTTAAATGTTGAAAATAAAATAATAAAATGATGAAATGAGTTTTTTTGCCTATGTTTTATAATAATGGTATTTGCATGACATAATAAAAAGACATTATTCTTATTTTCAATACGTCAGGTGACCATGTTCCAGTGTTTCGTGCCATCCATTACAAAACCCATTTTCACATCTCATGTTTCACCAAAGCACTTTAATTGTGAGGCCCGAGGCTGTTTCTTATTATCTCATTAGTGACTTTATGAAATTGCACACTGACTAAAACTGCTTTAAAACCATGTTGCATAAGAGCAAAATGTTGACAGGGTCCCAGAGTAAAACATGATTTGTGTTTCTGCCTGCAGCTGACAGTCTCATGAAGAGAAAAACTGCCAAAAACAGTTGTAAAATTGTCATAAGTTGTCACCCAAAGAGAAGGCTTTGATCAGGGACCAAAGTGATGTGTAGTGACATGATGGAAATGGTTATATAGTTCTGACCTCTGAATTTGTATCTAACACTGATTCTACTAATCTATCAAGACAAGTGGAATTCTGAGTATGGGGAATTGCACTGGAGTGAAAACACTGCATGTCTCGGCGAGCGCTAAACCCAAAAACTATTTACAAATGTTTAAAGGCGCATCTTAATGTTATAAAACGTAACAGGACAGAAATACTTGCATGACTTTTTTTATTTTTTGGCTGCAACAAATAAGTAACACATTCTGTCTTGAAACCTTCTGTGTTAGTTTTGCTTTAAGTATTCACTGCAAACATTCATTTTGCAGTGAATACATCAATTCATTGTTCATTATTCATTGTGTTACTGAAGGAATAAACACACAGACACACAAAACCGTCCTTGCCAAATCTATACTGTGGACACAGATTAAGCATGTCCAGCTGACTTCAAGAGATTACATAATATTATTTTCTGATCTACATTATAATGTTTCCTCATCAAAAACAGACCCGGAGTTAATTAATTAATTACTCATTGCTTTTATATTGCTCCTTTCGTTTGGTATTACTGTAGCCACAGCTGCCCAGGAGCAGACTAACAGAAGTGAGGCTGCCAATTTGTGCCATCGGCCTCATCGACCAACATGAACACACATCCACATTCTACTTTCATACTAGACAATGACAAAAAACACTATTTTGTGTAAAAAAGACTTGGTAGCAAAGGGCTGCTATTTACTGAATGATCTAATTCATGCAGAAATAATTAATATCACGACTTATTTCTGGTAATTAAAATGACTGACACGCAGATAACATTCTCAGTGTTGCTCTAAGTGTCCCCCTGAGCTCCGGGGTCCCGGGCCGGCTGTGCTCCTGAACACATGTGGAGTCCAGATGTGGCGGGGCTGGATGAGGTGTGGCGCGTGGACAACTCCCAGTAAATACTGTGAGGTTACAGCCTCGACACTGTCACAGCCCCAGGGTGGACCCAGCAGTGCTCGGGGCCAACAGCCTGACAGCATGATTTAATGGTCAAATATAACATGATGATAGATACAGAGCACAAAAACACATTTATGAAAAATAACTGAAGACTTTTTGGTGCATTATACAGCTC
>KN518120.1:0-11861 GCA_000787155.1 Scartelaos histophorus
TTTTATATATATATTTTTTTTTTATTAATGCAGGCTAAGCGAGGCTAACGCAAGCTAACCGAGGCTAATGCAAGCTAACCAAGGCTAATGCAGGCTAACCGAGGCTAACCAAGGCTAATGCAGACTAACCGAGGCTAATGAAGGCTAACCAAGGCTAACCGAGGCTAACGACCCGTGAATGTTAAAAAGGTTCAAAAATATATTTTAAAAAAAGTGTAATAGACATATTGGGTACTGAGTATTGTAAAAATCAGTAGCCGCATGCAGGGGATTTACTCTGCAGATATGAGGAAGGTTTAAGGAAACTTTTGCTTAATGCAGTAAAAGTGTATTTGGTCATGTTTATAACTTTATACTTACACATATCTTTATTTATCTGATTATTTTTAATTATTTCAAAATCTCGTCTCATTCCCGTGAACCTGATCTCCCTTCTTGTCTCGTCCCAGCTTTTTTTTAATGGCGTTTTGACTGATTTTACACTCAACTCCGTAAATCGAATTACGTTGCTTTTACGGAGGATTACCCCATTACGCTGAAACGCAAATCTGAGCCAGAGCCGAGCATTTCCTTCCTTCGACACTTTAACTCGATTAGAACGTCTCTGTTGCTTTAAGGTGATCTGCAGACTCAGCTCACGCATCTAAACCGAGGCTTTTGCAGGCGGGGGGACGGGTGGTGTCGGGCACTTCCTGGACGGAGTGCCCCTCGGCCTTCTGGGAGGAGACGCCCACGCAGACGCAGGAGATTATCTGACAGAGTTTGGTTTGTTTAGAGGCTGATACGAGTCTCCACGTCCTGCTGCAGTCCTCCAGGCCGTGCGCACAAACAAAACAGGACAAGCACTGATTACACAGACAGGATTTAGGGTCTGTCACTGTTACAGATGAAAGAATTCATATTTTGTATGTTTTTAGTGAGATTTTGTAAAGGAAATAACAGATTTAGAGGCATTTATTGGTTGTTCAAAGGTGTGTTGTGTAACTTTTCTGGTGGAAAGTCTGTCAAATGCTTAAAATGTTACTGCTTTGTCTGTAATGTGACATATGACATTAGAAAAAGGCAAATTTTTATGAACTTTTTCAAATATTTACAATGTCAGATGCATAAATCTATGTACAAGCTTAAAAAAAGTAATGTGGTGCGACCGAGAATAACCTTAAAATAGTTTTATTTTCTAAAACATGTTGGGATGTTCATCTAAGTCTGAGTCATATGAACATGAGATTGAGATTTGAAAAAATGGACACGGACAATATTTGTTTGAATATTATGGGGGAAATATTGAGATGAAATTTCATGTGGGACTAAAAACAGTTGAGAAAATCTGATAAAAAATTAAGAAAATAAATGTGATTAGATTTAGAGTCGTTTTAAAGAAGTTTAAAAATCCTGAGTTAAGGGCGGACGGTCGCACCACATGAACATTTGACACTTTAAGGACAAAAAACATACAGAATAACCATATTTATCTATGTAAATAAGGTTGTTTCTCCGCAGATCTGACCTGTAATGTCATATAATGTAGCCAAAGCAATACAGACAGACCCTCAACTAGAAATGCTGCACAATGCATCTTTAAAGGTCCTATATTACACAAAATTTACAAAAATGTATGAGCTTTAAGTCGTGTTATAATGTTGTTTCCTCCTCATAAACAGACCTGGAGTTGTGTTTTGTTTCATTCACACGTTTGAGTTTTTCTCTATTATGAATCTGTCGACGTCTCCGGCTCAAAATGAACTCCTTTCTACATCGTTATAACCAGCTTGAAGAGGTTGTAGAGTCATCCCTGCATGTTTGAGTCAATTTAGAAATCAATAAAATCAATAAACGGTTACGGTTATCTGTAAGATTCTGTACGAGGCTCCGCCCACAAACCCACGTCACATTCCCACACGATAATTCTCCACAAATATGCAAAAACATGATAAAAAAAATTAATAATTAAGGCAGCAACTTGACAAACCTGATGCGACGTTCATTAACCGAATGTACTAAACGGAAACTTTTTATACAATCGAAAGTTGTTGTTTTCTGCAACTTTATCACGTCCAACTGTGTGCCACAAATTCTCACTGTTATGAAACCCAGAAAAATCAGGACTTTGACTCCGGCGCTGCATCCAGTTATAGCTTCAGTCAACACCGCAATCTGCCGCCGTGTTTTATGAGCCAATCCCCATCTAGACGAAGTGACGTTACACAAATTTTCAGATCCACAGGACACAAATGAACACCTGGAGGCTGTTATATGGTTTTCTAATTATTCTGTCTGGATTTATAGGGAAAAACAACAGAAAAAGAAGGTATGGAGTGAGATAACTGAAGATATGTGAGTTTCAACTGCCTTCGTGCACATAAATACAGTTTTCATAGCGCTTTTCAGTATTGATACTTTGCAGTGCGTCACATTGGGGGGGTTCTACATGTATTTCTATTGGTGGAATCTTCAGCCGTTCACTCTGGGACCTCTCATTCGTTGGTTGGGATATGAAAACTATGACACTCTGTAAAGTGTAAGGTCCAAAGCAAGAAAAAATACCTGACGAAGGCTTTTTACAGCTACATCATTTAAAAATAAAAAAAGCTTCTGGAGTTCGCTATGGATTTTTCACTTTTAAATTGCTGTTTCTTGCATCTCTACAAGAACTTTGGTGTGCGCTTTCTGAATCTTCAGCAGTTATCATGGTGACCCTAGCACACATACACATTTTTAAGATTGAAAAATAATGCAAAAAACCCCCCCCCCAGCATTTTCAGGAGAGTTCATTCAGCGTTTAGTTTTTAGAGTTCCGCTTTCAACAAAAACGTGACAATGACTAACTGAAAAGCTGTTGGCTAATGCTAGAGAGCTTGTGACTGTTATGCCTGACCATGGCCTTAGTGTACTCACCGATACCGATACCGATATATATGGCTACTCAGTTTTGATAGAGCACAAAAGCAAAAAATACATTTTCTAAAAGGCTGTTTGAAAATCTGCAAGAATAAATAAAGTATTAGTGAAATGTGTCGCTGTCATGCTGATTTAAGCACTTATGCTTTTCTACTTTGTCACTTTCTAACACAAATGTCTTTCTGTTATTATTGCGTGTTATTGCGTGTTAATGCGTATTACTGCGTGTTACTGCGTGTTATTGCGTGTTAATGCATCTTACTGCATGTTATTGCGTGTTAATACATCTTACTGCGTGTTAATGCATCTTACTGCATGTTATTGCGTGTTAATGCATGTTACTGCATGTTATTGCGTGTTAATGCATCTTACTGCATGTTATTGCGTGTTAATGCATGTTACTGGGCGTTACTGCGTGTTACTGCATGTTAATGCGTGTTACTCCATGTTATTGTGTGTTACTGCGTGTTATTCCATGTTTTTAGCATCGTCAGAGTCTCTACCATCTGCATTTAACCTACTCTGAACATTAGCTGTAGTATTAGCCACAGACAGTCCTCATCAGGAGAATACAGAGTGGTATCGGATCGGTAATTTAGTCTAAATACTCGCCGATACAAATACCTGAAAAATGTGCTATATCGAAGCTTTTGCCATTCCCAGTATCAAGTATCAGAACATCTCTACTTATGAGTTCAGTTTGGACCAGATGCATAAAAACGCTAAATTGTTTGAAAAGCTTTTGTCACGGCGTCTTTTTAGTCGACCATGAATTTCTTGAGTCATATTTGACCCAGCCCTGGAGTTTTCCTGGTGGCGTCTGGAGAGCAGCTGGAGATGGAAATAGAAACATCAGGACTTGTGTCGGACAGCTGCTCTGCCTCGTACACATGCCTCGTATTTTATTTGGATTAGTCACTAACACATGACCTTTGACCTTTGGGACCATATGGGACCATTTTTATGAGCAAGTGGATTTTTTAAAGAGCAATACAAATGATTCACTCATAACCCAAACCCTAAAAAGTCAAGAATGTTCACTCCTGACCGAGCTCTAATACATAATACAATAATTATTCATGAGTAATTGTCTGTGTTAAATACGTCCCCAGAAGTGACCCCAGTATAAATCTTCTTTATTATGTCCAGGTCCCTCCCTCCGAGTGTTAAATAATGTGACACAGATGGGGCCTTCCATTGTCAAGGCCTCATGTGTCTATAAAGTAAATGAAGGGGAGGAATATAGAGTGAGAGTTAAGAAAATTAAAAAAACAGAACATTTATCTGTAATATATGATTAGAGGGCTTGTGTTTAGAGATTTTCTGATGTGATATAATGTAATTTCCTCATCACAAACAGACCTGGAGTTGTGTTTTGTTTCATTCACACATGTTTAACGCACAAATCCTGCATATTTACTTAAACAGAAAATTATTATGTGTACAGGAAGTGCTCCACTGTGTTTTTAAACTCCAGACACCTTCACTTGAATCATTTGGATCATTTCTGCCCTGGAATTTTCAATCTCTACTGAACCACTGAAGGAAAAGGAGCGTGACCTGGAATTGATTAAAAAAATGAAAGCACATCTGAATTAATCACAATGTTTTCTTAATTATAATATACCAAATTGTCAATTTAGACGTATTTATACGTATTACATACCGTGAAAAAACAAATAAAGTTTAACATAATAATGACAAAGATATAAACAGCTGGTGCATTTTATCCCTTCAGCTTCACATGGATCTCTGAATTTAAAAAATATATATATTTTGCATATTTTATTAAAGGAAAAATGTAAAAGGGAAGGAATTAAAAAATATATATATATGCAAAAATATGTTTTTTGTTGCCTAGAATCCAGAATACAAACTAGGATGGTCCAAACTAAGTTTTATTTTAGATTATCTCGATTAGGATTTGGCATTTGGCCAGTATGTGTCCAAATTTTATGCAAAACACTTAAAAATTGCCTTATAAAACAGAGCAAACCAAAGAAATACGAAAAATGTGTCTTTGTTTTCCAAACACAAACTGAAACTTGCATAAAAATGACTTAGAAAGTCCATAAAGTCCATAAAAAGTTGCTTGAAAATGTGAAAATGCAAATTTAGTCTTAGTCTTGCTTGAGCAACTTCTAAACCATCTAATTTTTCTTCCTAAATCATCTTTTGGAGGCTAAAACCTAAAGCAGAGTTCTAATCAAGGTTATCTGAAGGTTACCCTAAAACACACTTCAATACTTTACAAAAATGTGAGTCACAGTTGGAGGTGGACTCGCCAATCAGAAACACACAAGGTCCAACAAAATCAGAGCAAAATAGCGAAAAAAATCACAGAGAGAGAAATTTGACTTTATTTTAACTTGAAAACTACCACTTCATGACATAACAAGGTTGAACGGAGCATTTTTGAGGTTTGGAGATGCAGGCAGACAAATAATAAAGGGGCGTGAATGAAACAAAACACAACTCCAGGTCTGTTTTTGATGAGGTAACAACATCCTGATGTGGTTTAAATCTCAGAAAGAGTCAATTTTGCGTAATATCGGACGTTTAAACGCGCTGTAATTACCCAGACGGCCGACTCAGCTAAACCTCTGTGCTTTTCCGGATTAAACCAAAGCCAAACCCTCTGGAGTCTCCTGCTGTTCGTCTGAAACATGAGCTCACACTTCACCACAGACAATAGTGCACGGGCCAACTGCTGGATCTATTCTTAGTCTGAGCTTTTGTGAGTTTGGGCAAAAATCGGTAAAATTGTGTCAGCTTGATTTTTACCTCGGATCACGTTTCAGACAAACCATCGACTCCCTGAGGATTTAAAGAGGACGAAAACGCACTGTTGTAACACGAAACCAAACACTTGCAGTAATATTTAATCTCTTAATTGATACTTTGCAGCTGTAACAGTAACAAAATTGAGCAAAATGGACGGAATAAAGCAGCAAATAAGCAAAGGACAGTTTTAAGGTCACATCTGTTGGAAAAAAGCTAAAAAAATGGGGCAAGGGAAGCATTTATTTATCGTTAGGGTTTTTGCTGTTTTCCTGTTTTTGGTACTGCCCCCAGTGGCCAAGACTTTTTTAGACTTTTTTTGGTGTGAAGAGACGAACCAAAGATGGAAAGACAAACCGCTCCGTGAACATATTTTCTGACATTAAACCGGCCCGTGACGCAAAAAAGTTTGGGAACCACTGATCTAAAACAAAGACTGTATAAAGAAAAGCACTAAAAGAATATCATATCATCCACAGCGTTTAGCTCCAGTCAAATGAAGCTCATTGAGGCTGGAAATTGAAATCGAATTCCGTATATAAGTAGTAGTAAGCATAGAAGTGGAAAAGGAAGTCTGGGCCTCCATTGTATCAAATCTCAAAATTTAAGATATAAACACTTAAATCTATCAGAAATGCACTTAAAAGTGGTGAAATTATCTGTCCGTGCAGCAAGATCATTTTACTTGACAAATTATATTAAAATAAACTCTCTCTAGACCAGAATGAACCAGTCTCAGAACTAATAAGGAGATAATAAACGTGAAAACAAGATGAATAACCTGATGGAAGTTTTTAAATCTTGGAAAGAAGGTAGGAGACGGGTACAAGACTAGGACTAAACCAGGTACTAGACTGGGTCTAAACTGGGACTAAGGCAAGGTCTAGACTGGTACTAGACAAGGTGCTAGACCAGGACTAAACCAGAACTAAACAAGGTAGTAGATGGGAACTGGACCAGGACTAAATCAGGTACTAAACAAGGTCTAGACCGGGACTCAACCAGGTACTAGACCGGGACTCAACCAGAACTAAAAAAAGGCACTAGACGGGAACTAGACAAGGACTAAACCAGGTACTAGACCGGGATTAAATCAGGTACTAAACAGGCTCTAGACTGGGACTAGAAGAGGTGCTAGACCAGGACTAAACTAGGTACTAGACTGGGACTAAATCAGGTAGTAAACAAGGTCTAGACCAGGACTTAACCAGGTACTAGACCAGGACTAAATCAGGTAGTAAACAGGCTCTAGACTGGGACAAGACAAGGTGCAAGACCAGGACTAAACCAGAACTTAACAAGGTACTAGACGGGAACTAGACCAGGACTAAAGCAGGTACTAGACCAGAACTAAACGAGGTACTAGATGGGAATGAGACCGGGACTAAACCAGGTACTAGACTGGGACAAAATCAGGTACTAAACCGGGTCTAGACTGGGACTAAACAAGGTGCTAGACCAGGACTAAACCAGAACTAAACAAGGTACTAGACTGGGACCAAACAAGGTAGGAGACGGGAACTAGACCAGGACTAAACCAGGTACAAAACTGGGTCTAAACAGGACCAGGACTAAACCAGAACTAAACCAAGTCAATTGGAGCCAGAGTCAATGGAACCGAAAGCACCATATGAACATTTAGCCGTGTCCTTTTACAAATTCAGTCTCTGGTCTGGAGTGTGGCGCCTAAACAAGGCGTCACTCACCTGTTTGCCTTCCAGGGTGTAGAGCCTCTTGACGGCCCCGGAGTCCAGTTTGATGGCGTCCGTGATGTCGCTGAGGACCTGCTCGAACGAGTGCGCCGTCTTCTTATTCAGCAGAACCCTCACGGCTTTCCGAGGTTTGACGCCGCTGCGGATCACCGTCACCAGCTTGGGTTTGATGAAGTCTTTGGCCTCGCGCTGGTGCTCGCCCCTCAGGCCGGTGAGGGACGGGAGGGACCGGGAGGTGCTGGATTTGCAGCCCACGGACCAGTTCGGGTTCACGTTCTTGGCGTAGTCGACTCTCCGGAAGGGTTCGTTAGAGGCGCAGACGTAACTCTCACCTGCAGGATGAAAACAGTGAGTTAAAGGTTAAATCTGTTCTGCTAAATCAACTTTTTAGAGCCATGTTATAGCTTCAAAAGGAACAGAAAACACACACCAAAATTCCTGTAGAGGTGCAAATGCAGGGAAGAGCAATTCAAAGTTTAAAAAATTCTAAGAAATCTTCATTTATAAAGCACCAGGTTTACAAAGTGCTGTACAAGTGGCAATGAACAATACAAAAACGTTAAAAAAAATAGCAGAGAGAAGACACAAAAATAGACACTGACGCAACCAAACCGGTTAATTATAATAAATAAATAGAAGAAAACAACTAACAACTAAAATTAAGGTAAAACCAGCTCAAGAAAGGTCAGAAATGGGTTTTCAGAAGTGATTTCAAGATGATCCTGATGGTGCAGCTTTATTTCCAAAACCAAGGCCACGGACTGAAAAGACTTGATCGCCTTTAGTCCAGAGTCTGGACTTAGGATCAGCCACAAGGACCTGCCTGAAGATCTAAGGCTGCAGCTCAAGTTCTGAAATATAAAATGCATAACACACTCAGATGGCTGATGTCAGAAAGAGCTTTTTTAATTTTTTCTATGTTTCGGCAAAAAATCCTTCATCACATCATCATCACCTTTCGCAGCCTCACTGTTTCGAGGATTTTTTTCGTGCCGTTTAGCATGTTTTTTTTTACAGCGTATAGATGTGCATTGTGTTCTGTGTCTTGAACGGCTAAGAGACTGTAAACACTGTCATCAATCTCCTCTGTGCCGAGTCCAGTACAGTACAGAATGTGTTCAGCTCCAAAACGCACAACTCGGCTGCTACACAGCAAAAAGTGAAGTGTTAAAACTGACTCTCATCGAATCAAATTTAACATTTCTCAGGGTTTATATGAGTCCAATCTGTTCTAGAGTTAATTTAACTTTTTTTGGAAATGTTAATTAAGTAACTCTGGGCCAAAGTTCCTGTTTAACCCCAATATCAAGAGTTATTTTAACATTTTGAGAGTAAATGGATAACACTTTATAGAGTTATTCTAATTTATACACTTAATTTTAGTTAATTTAAGATGAATTTATTTACAAAATTGGTTCAAACTGGTCTTAAATTGGTGGGTCGGAGGTGACAAATTAACACTAAGGGGAGTTGAATGAGTTGGAAGTTTAATTAATTTCAACTATAGCTATATACATTAACAATATAACCCCAACTCAAACCCCAATTTAACTTTCAAATAGGTAAAACCCTTTTGGTGTTGAAATATTTGACCCTGAAATGTAAACGCTCCAGTGTTTGCTGTATAGATTGAAAATGAGGTTTGAACTTTGAAACAAGAGAGAAATGTGAGAAAATCCTGTGTGAAGAGCGAGTGATGAGGGTTTTACAGCCTTAAAACATGTATAATAGTTAAAAAATAAAGCTGACGCCTTCGCTGATTTCTCCTATCTTGGGTTATTTTTAGAACATAAACCCCAAGATAATCGAGGGGACACTGCACTTGGCTTTATTTTCTTTATCATGACAGGTGTAGGATTTGGCACCGTGGTGTAGTTATTTTGGTACAATTTTCCAATAAAAGGCGCCAACAACTTCACTTTTTCTCTGTGTTGTGACGACATTTACAGCAACGTTTTCTATGGTGGAAGTCAGTGGAATTGTTTCTTTTATTTAGCCATTTTTCATGAAAATTTAGATATTGCTTTGTCCAAATTATAACTGAAAGATCGATGGAAGTCACAGATGATATTTACATCAGGCACAAGCACAATAGGTTCTACGTCTAGATTTGTCTTGTGACGTCATGTGGCGAGACAGGAAGTGCTCAACTGTGTTACGCCTTCACTAGAATAACACTGGCCGACAAGCAAAATGCTCCCGTGATAAAAGTCGTCAGAATTTACCAAATTTGGGTCACTAAAAAGATCACATATGTCAAAAATGCTAATTGGCTTTAGTTTTCAAGATACAGGATTGGGCCAAAATGTTAAATTCCAGGCAAATTTAGCGAAAATGTGATTTATTCAAAATTACATGTTTATTTCCAAGCTTCACTTTTCTATGGAAGATAATTTGTTTCATCAGATTTTGAATTTTAAACGGCGTTGAATTTCTCTCTTTGAATATTTGTAACTCTGAAAAAACACGTTTGAATTATTTTTATACAGAATTTTAATTGCTGAAATTATACGTGCACATTTTCAAAGTGTTTCAAATTCAAAATTAAAAGTTCACCTTCAGCATAGATATTTTCGAGTCCTCAATTTCAGCGGTCAAATTCAGTGTAAAATTCACGGTAAAAAAATTTGCAGGAATGATCCAAGATGCCAAGACAGAAGCAATCGATCCAAAGTGAACTGATCTAATTTAGTAACAAACAGGAAATGGAGCAGTGAAGCGATCTGATTGGTCAGAATTAGCACCATCCAAACATCAAAACCCCGCCCCCAGATGAGAACAACCAATAGGAAACAGCCTCTGTCCTCCTCACTCACTCTGGATCGATTTCTTCTGCCTTGACATCTTGGCTCTTTGCTGCAAATTTTTTCATTGCAAATTTTACACTTTAAATTTTAATTGTTGAATTTCAGGGCTTGGAAATATGCAATGAATATCTAAAGGTGACATTTTTATTTTGAATTTGAAACATACTGAAAAAGTGCACTTAAAATTTCAGCAACTAAAATTCAGAATAACAATAATTCAAACATCTTTTTTCAGATTTAAAAAATTCAAAGTGAGAAATTCAGTGTGTTGTAAATGTAAAAATGTGTTGATGTAGATATATCTATATAAGCGCGGCACATGGAGCTTCTCAAGTCACATGGAGCAACTTGTACATTTGATTTAGTCACTGCCTGATATTTCTAAGTCACTTTCACATGTTTGACTATAGAAGCAGACATGCCTCCAAACATAATCAAACTGTATCATTAAATATCTTGGTAACATGAGCCAACGAACACATTTATCATTTGTTTTCCATCTCATCAAATTAAGTAAGACATTTTTATTTCTGAAGCAGACATTTTCCAAAATTTTGTACATCAGTGAAATTTGGACGATTTCAGCTTTGGAACGCCCAATTTCAACTAAACAAAAAGGTAAACGTTTCGAGCTTTGGGGGATATAAACGAAAAAACGATGACTCCAAAACACAACTGCAGGTCCGTTTTGGAGAAGAAACAACATTTTTACGTGATTTAAATCTCACAAGAGCCAAGTTTGCGCCATTTAAAACCAGCAAACGCGTCTTTGTAGACACTGCACGGCGTCATGGCTAAGGAGTTAACGTTCTGAAGGGAAACAAACGGCACATTAAGAGGCCGGGCTGTGTCCTTGTGCATTTCCCTCATTCTCCTCCGGCTCTGGCCTCGCTCCAGCCGTCCGATCTGCCACATTCCAACAGAGCAGCTCACACCAACAAATGTGAGAAACGCCTGACGCTCGGGAAGTCTAAACCAGAGGAGACAGCGGAGTTTGTTCCAGAAGGTGGAGCGAGCGAGGGTTTGTGTGTGGAATGTCCGGGCTGTGCTGTGGTTATGAATGAGAAAGTGCCATGACATTCCTAACACGCTTCGACAATCCGGAAAGGTTAAATATACAGTACGGGTCAAAAGTTTGGCCACGCCTCTCATTCTGTGTTTGATTTTGCATTTTAGACACACAGAAGACATCAAATATGAAATTATGTATAGAAATGTTTTCCCTTTTTAGCGTATTGGTCATAAATCTCTAAAAACGCAGGAAAAATATCTGCATAAAGTTTTATTTGGACACTAGTCTAAAAAAGGAACTGACTGTACTGGACTCTACACCATTTGTAGTAAAAAAAAAAAAACATTGTGGATGAGTTTGTACTATATTTTAATTTGATCATTTGGGAAAAATGACTTAAATCGGCTCTGCATATCGGAAATTTGATAATTTGGGAAAAATCACTTAAATCGGCTATGCATATCGGCCAAAACATATCAGCACAGGTGATTTATTCATAATTTTGTGTATCGTAAAAAAAAAATTTAAAAAAAAAGTACAGATTGGTGGATTTCTAAAAAGTTAAATAATTTTACTAAATATTTTTCAACAAAGCAAAGGATGACTAGTTTGCAGATTTTAGTTTAAATTATTTTAAAAAATGTATTTAAC
>JACN01127552.1:0-10122 GCA_000787155.1 Scartelaos histophorus
GGCCATAATGGTATACCTGAGTGACTTCAAAACATGAAAATAAAGTATTTATATTTATATAGTACTTATTAAATCCTTGTAAGGCTTCTTTTCCTGTATTTTCCTGTATATTGGACTCTCTCCAATGCTCCTAGCTTCAAGTCTGTGAATATTGTTGCTGCTGCTTCTTTCCCAAAGGACAATCAATTTGCACTGAACTGCACTGCCATGTCAAAATGTCCTATGATTAAAAATAGCAGACTCATTGACTCCCAGTACTGTATTTGTCATTTTAACTTCAGACTAGACTATGGCCAAAGAGAGTGGGTTTATGATGTAGTTTTATTATGTGGGTTTAGTCCATCAAAGAGACTTCATTTGGCTGTTTTTGTTGAAATGCTCTCATGCATCTTGTACGCATCTGCTTGTTGTCATACAGTGTTATTCAGTTATTTACGCTTGCTCTCACGCTGACAGATTCACTTTGTGTTATGTGGAACCGCGGGAGGAAAACAGCGGGTGTCAAGAGCCCTGAAGGGAGGTCAGAGACTACATGCAAAATATGTTCTCAGTCTTTTCTCTAGGCTCTCTGCTGTTTTTAGATTGAGATAATCAGCAAGGCTACCCTAGTCCACTGAGAATACATCCCCTATGATTTTGTATGAATATTACATTGCATTCATGTTTTAATGTGATGTCATTCTGGAAGTCTATGGTGGATTGTACAAAATATTAGGCAGTTTGATTATTCTCTATTAGCAATTACTGGGCTTTTAAGCTAAAAAAAAACCATTAAAGGAGGTTGTTGCTTTGTAATATTCCATGGTATGAAATATTACATCTAGCATTTATTCATTATCAAATTTCACGTAAGAAAAACAAAACCCTCACACCACCCCTCTCCATACTACACAAAATTGCATTAAAAAAACACTGGAAAAACTAAATCAGTTGTAGCTCAAGTCCAATATCGGTAAAATATTTTTTTAAAAAGTTGTCCATATGTGCTCAGAGTTTTAGTACCGTGTTTCTTTTGCTTAAAAATACAATTCCTTCTGAGAATAGGTGTGCCTCTCCACAGATCTGAACTATAATAATTCAGAGTAGTGCTGTAACCTGCTTATCTGGTCTGGTTTAATCTATACTGTGGAACATTCTATACAAGCAAGTGGCAGACCCTCCACTAGAAATGTTACACAGTGCATCTTTAAGTTTATCCTTGCAGCTTTCTCTCTGAGCATAAATTATCGTAAGTGAAAGGGCTGAGCTCTTGATGTGCAATGTCGAATTAGTCAACAAGGGCATGGTTGTCATTAGTAACAGGACCATGTGGTTGTGAAGAATAGAGCCACTATAATAATCTGATCGTCTAACTCCCAAATCTCACAGCACAGTCAGGCATGTGAGATTCAAAGGATATTTTCAAAGCTACTTTGAAAAATAAAAAGGTGCGACAAAGCAAAGAGTATGCCTGATTTTGTAGCATGTAAATTACCCAGTTACTGTCATATGCCTGATATTACACATAAACTACATCTGAACATTAATACTCATTAGCTCCTCGTCTTCTTCCAATTACAAAGTCTGTTAGAATGTTGTGTTTTTTGGAACATTTGCGGCTAAACAAGTCAAATAGAGATGCATTAACAAAAACAATTTTAAAAAGTAAAGCACAAAAGACACAAAATCCTGCTGGGTCTTATTATAATGCCAGGATATTTTTAAATGAACACTATGTGTGGTATTTATCATCCTAAATTCTACATTGATTTAAACATTAGGCGAGCTGAAAGTCTATGAGGTGTGACGACAGAATAATGCGCTTCTATAGACTTGTATTGACTTCAGATTGGAGCAATCAAAATGACTTGTTATGCTGAGTTTGGGATGCAGTTGGATAAATATTTAAAACAAAATGGGCTTTGGCATAATTAAGACTCGTCCAATTTTCTTCTAGATATTTTCTCATAATTAATATAATTATAATCCCAGATGGGGCAAAAGACAGTTTTTTCTACTGATAACATTTTGCCATGAAATATACAAAAAGTAAATACACAAATGCTGAACCTGATCATTTCTATTACTGAATAGACCCCAGAACTTATTGTATTTTATAAGGATGATACCAGATCTTGCACCACAAGACCCTGTGAGACAAAACTCCCACAAGGAAAATTATAGGTGATTACATTTGTATTGGACAAAAGGGGTTATGTGCTGCTGAGTTGCATCTTTTACAGTCCCAAAGCGCAGAAAATGGAAACAAAAATACGAAATCTAATACATTTTTTAAAAAGTGAGGCAAAATTGGAGACTGAATTGTGAAATTTTATTCTTTTGAAATCTCGTCTCCTTTCGTTCTCGTGGACCCAATCTTTAACAAAAATCAGTGCTATAACGATCTTTGCTTTAGCTTCCTCTCCACTGTGTCTTTGACCTATAGAGCGTTGTGATCTGAAACCAGCCCTGCTTTTTCTGAATGATTGGAACACAGTCGGATTGTTGAACGCTTTGAGGTTGAACATAGTTTGAGCGCAGTGAGGGACAGCGGAGGTTGTAACTTAGCAACAGCATCCTTTATATAGAGCCCTTGTGTGTCCTCTGGTGGGTCAAACTCTACCCGTTCCCATTGGGCGACGCCAGTGTGATGAGAGCTGGGTCTGATCTCCATAATTAGTCCCATAGATAAACACAGGAAGCGGGCGTGACACAACACGCTAAACATCCTCACACCATTGTTCACAGATAATATGAATTCCTACGTTCACAAAAGTTGGCCTGGAATTAGGTGCAGATGGTGCTTTCAGATTTGCATACAAACCGCATTAAAACTGGGGCTAGAGTGGGACTAAACCTTGACCAGACAGGACTAAACCAGGACTAGAACAGGACGAAACCAAGTCTACATCAAGACTAACAAAGGCTTAAACCAGGACTAAACCTGGACATGTGTGAACAAATTAAGAAGTGCTATTTTACTTCTTTTAGCTTTTAGCATTTATACTTCAAAATTGGGACTCAACTGGGACTAAATTTGGAACTAATTCTGGACTAGACTTGGACTTAATCAACACTAAACCGGGCTTAAACCAGGACTAAACCTGGACTAAACCTGGATGTGAGTGAACAAATTACAAGCTATTTTTAGTGCACCTTCACACTTGTACATGCATTACATCATTCAATCTAAACTCAGACTAAATTTGGAACTAATCCTGGACATAACCAGGACTAGAACAGGACAAAACCAAGTCTACATCAAGACAAGACAGGGCTTAAACCAGGACTAAGCCTGGACTACGCTTGGACTAAACTTGGACATGTGTGAACAAATTATAAGCTATTGTATGTATTTTAGGGCACTTCACACTTGTACATACATTACATCATTGGAACTAATCCTGGACGAGGCCTGGACTAATGCATGCACCTTCTAAATTTAAAACAAATCTTATCAGGGCTTGACATTACTTTTTGTGATCATTGGATGCTGCAGCAAATCCTTTTCTTGCCACATGGTTGTGTTTGACTACAGGTTATATTCTAATTAAGTGTATATACAGTGTTTCCCATTAATACAGGAGACTATGGTGGCCCCCAAAGTCTAAAATTCTAACCCATAGTCTAAACACAACCTGGAGCATAACAAAATTAGACTTTGTTGCTCATTGCACTATTATAGACTTATTAAAGACTACACTGGTCAAAATGAGTGGTTAAAGTAAATTTTTATTTGTAATTAATTGAGTTTCTTTCGGAATCAATAAAATCCATGTGAAGAATAAATATAGGAAGTGAGTGATGGGTATACGTGATATATTGAATGAGATTACATTATTCAAATAAAAACAAATTAATCTACCATAATCTTGACAAACTCCATGGGAAACACTGTATATATTGGCCAGTATAGTTAAAGATCATTTACATTCACAGCTGCTCTGTGCAGTGTTGCTCTCCTCAGCGTCACACAGAGAAATCGCATCTATACGTCTGTCAAGTGCAATTTGGATGCAGCCCAACCTCTCCCATAAGTACAAGTCTTCACTGAGCTACTTAACTTAAACTTAACTTTCTTCTTCAGTATTCAGATCGTGCCTCCTATGACTCTACACAGACGGCTTAGCTATATCATTTTAAAAGAAATACTCATTAACTAGCAATTTGAAAAGTAACCAATTAACTTTTATGGTACGTTTATCCTTGTTAAAATAAAGGGAGCTGCATCAGAAAGAACATCTGGCCCTCTGTGAAACCAATGTGCAGATAAAAGGCAACCACAGAGGTGCACTATGTAACTTTTGCAGTAGAGGGTTTGCCACCTGCTTGACTCCATGGAGAGGTTATTACCAAATTACAGGTGTCACGGTACTGTTTTTCAGGGTATTTTTTAGAAATAAAACCAACTCTTACTAAATAAATGGATGAGAAGCAGAGCTCATACCTTGTCATACCTTGTTATTGGACATAAAACAATCACACCTGGTGTTACCTTCCATTAGAAAAGTTACATAGTGCACCAATTTAAACATCATTGTGTACCTGATATGAAATGTATTCTTTTATTTTGGCTATTTATTTTCTCCTAAATTTGTGATTGTACCATGATTCTTTTCATCATTCAACACTTTCAAATTGCAATTCTGGCTTTTTACAACCCCATATTGTTTGGGTGAGAAATCTATAAATGAAAAGAAAAGGAGAAAAGAGCTACTGTGGACAAATCCTCCTCTAACACGTTCTCACTTCCACAGCCCCACAGAGGACGTCTGTGCCAGAGGTTAAGCGTCGTCCCTCCAGCTATTGCCACGCCATCTGTCATACCCAGATTTTCAGTTTTAAAAAACACTCCCCGTCGTATTTAAGTGTTAAAAAACCTGTACATCCCTTGTGTTATTACGCAATTAAAGCAAAAATACACCTGGCGTTGTCTTATGTGATGACTTGCGTAATTACTTCATCCATCAAACTTAATAGGATAGAGAACGCTAATGCAATAGTCTAACAGCACTGCACCCAAGCTCCTTTTTTTCTTATAACTATGTGTTCAGTGTACCTCCATAATACTTGTGAATCTTGAAATAACCTTGGGATTTTAAACAAGTACGGGCTTGTTAGTATTCGTGGGGACAGTGGCCTGGCGCAGAGGTGTCGCATCCATTTGAATGTGGGACTTGGAGGACAGAACTTGGTGGATTTCAGTGCACGGTCCTGATCGAATTAAGCCAAAAAAAGTCTCTACTTCTGCCACCAGCTGAGAGAAAGGGCAAAGAAAAATGGAGGAGGACCAGAGCACTTTTAATAACCTTTCCGAGATACTGTATTTGAAAGAGGGACTGTATTGAATAAGAAAATATATAAAGGCACACTCCACAGTAAATGAGTAATATAGCCTTTTGTTACAGTATTGATGACAGCAATGCTGGATCAAGAAACAAATAACAGCTAACAATTGTCTAATTAGAGGTTCAACTCAGCCTGCTGGAACTAAATGTTCTCAAGTTTTAGAAGCATCCTTTTTAGGTCATAATTGCTTTACTGTGTCCTTGTAATCTTATAAGTTTGGGTGTCATTTGGTCCTGGTTTTAAAATGTTTAATGCAGATATATACATCTATAGATAACAACTGCGGTAATCTTTTAGCACTAGCATTGTTTCTTATATAAAACTGCACTAAAATTAACTCTTTACGTAAAAAAACATGTCTGTCTTTGCTTGGGTCATTAGATATTTGACTAAATTTTACCCAGACACAACCAATAAAAGTTCTGGCCCCAGAACACACAATTTAGGAATTAAGTAAAGAACATATGCAGAGTTAGACACAAAAAGACTGCAGATGAGACTCAAATCTACAAAAGAAGAAGGGACTGAAGTGCTAACCACTGTGCCATATTGCCTGCCTGGCTGCAATTTTATATTTTTGTTTACCCCCAAAACTGCTCATTTTCAAAATTGTACGTAATCACCACAAGTTTCAAATAAACATACTTCACAAGATCTATTTAAATCTACCTTTATTCATCAATTTCAGTCTTTAATGTGCATCTGTTTCCCTTGGTCTTATGGGGCCAATGGAAGGAGGGCGGTTGGTAAAAGGGTGCCATTGTCCCTGGATACTCGGGGTGTCCGTGTGAAAGGGCTTTCGAATTCGGATAATGTCAAGCCCCGACTGGTTTGTGAGTTCGGTCAAAAGCTCCGAAATCTGTGGTGCAGTTTTAGATGTGATGATTTCCTCCCTCATGCTGCCATTTACTGCAGAAAAGAAAAAAAAAATCATATAGAACAGTGTCAGTGACAAAGAGGAAGCCAAGAACTTCAAAGCGCGAGTATGTTAATTGGATGGTGTTAGGACGCCCCCTGTCTGACAAAATAAGTAATGACAGTAATATCTTCATTCATTCATATTTTGAACTATAACTGTATAATAAAGCGTCATTGACATTTCAAATAGTTTCAGCAACTGTATTTATATTTTACAGTTTTAGAAAACAAAAATTGAGCGCACCAAACAATAATTCAATTTGGACAATATAATACGCTTTAAGCTTTAAAGGATTTTTTCTATATAGTAAATGGTCATATTTATATTGCACTTTTCTACCTTCTAGAAACCTTTTTATCAAGGAACCACTCACCCATTCACACACACATTCATACACCAGTGTATGCAGACACTGGGGGTGGGGTTGGTTAAGTGTCTTGCCCAAGGACATAACAACAGCATCCATCTGTAGGAGCTGGAATCGGACCACCAACCATTCTTCAGATCAGTGGGTGAACACGCCAACATTACTGAATGAGCTATTGTCACCCTTTGACAATTAACCTAGTAAGGGTTTGATGATCTTACACCTTTAACAATAAATTTAAGAATACTCACAATATTCAGCTACAATCTTCGGGATTCGACAGGTCTGAGGCGACACATACACGACTGTCCCAGGGTTGTTCTTTGCATAATCCACCACTCCTTCCTCAATAAAGTCTCTGTTGAAAAAGAAAAGCATTAAAGCAATTGTATTGTTAAAAGAGATTAAAGCGTTACATATTTTCTTTTGTTTAGATTAATAAACACATTTTGGAGAATTTGATTTGTTGTATTGTGGCACAACTCATTACTTTCATTTACATTTTGTGATTTTGCATTACAGTTTAAAGGTAATATGCAGTTTCTAAAGGCAAACGTACAGTGAAATGAAATCAAATATATTTCATTAGATGGTTGGAGCATCAATATCTGGGTGTTTGGAAAATTAGGGGGGTATTTAATTTGTTTTCATGTGAGTTTAGCCAAATCTAGCAATTCAGTCAAATTTAAAATGCCTTAAGGGTTTACGTGTGATCACGAACAAACAAGGTCAAGAAGTGACCGTCAAGTAATAAAGAAACAGATTTTAAAAATTATCTTTACCTGACTCCTAATGAGCTCTGTGCGTTTTTGGAGAAAATGATGGAGACGCGTTTGAGCTGACAAACATATCGTCCCACTCCGTTTTGCAGGACGCTTTTGAGAAACCGACTCGGCGTCCCTCTTGAAGTCATGTTTATTGACAGACTAATCTATGACACAGTGGAAGAGTAAAAACAGTCACATAAGATGTTATAAAACGATTTCTGTAGAGGACAAATTGACGGACATGTATAAAAGCGTGAACATCTTGGTCCGTCAGCAAAATGTGTCCGAAAGACGCTTATGCCGATTAGAAATGTGTGGAAAATACGTACTCGCGTCTTTAGATTGGCTAAAAAATAAAATAAAACTAACTAATGCCTAATAATATAATATATTACAATAATAGCAGTAGTAATTGTATTGTTGTTTATATATCACTGGATTTTTTTTTGTGCGGAACCTTTGAATTACAAGTTACACGAACTTGTTTTGAAGCGACACCAAAAAGCCCGGGCATGACAGACAAAGCATGGAGAGGAGGACGTACCAGAAATCTACCTGTAAGCTTATCTATTTTTCTTGTTTGGCATCTTATTACGAATCAATACTTAAATCACAGTCTTTCTTTGTTTATCGTTATCAGATTAACTAAAGTCAATGCACGTACCTATTTTAATGGTTTAAGACCCTCGGGATCTCTATCAGATTTTTACAGCTAATATTTATACGGTATATATTTTACTGTATTCATTTTAAGATTGCTTTTTGTTTATATTCTTTTGATCTTTTACTTTTAGGCTCGATGTCTTGAAAAGCAGTGCTAGGATGTGGAGGAGATTGCTCCTGAAGGGGTCCACCTGTCTCATGCAGGTTGGAGCCCCAAAATTCCCCCACCGAAGACTGCTTTCCTCCCTACCTTTAAGACATTTTACCCCCAAACCTTATTTCAGGATTGCCCCTGGCTTGTTTATGCTGCCACACAGTCTGCCTGCCCACTTAAGGATTTGTAGGACCTATAAAAAGGATGCTAAATGTAGTGGCGAGTTCCCAATTAGTCCTGTAACTGTAACTGATATCAAAAATTACCTGCGGTCCAAAGATATAAATTTCCTCGATGGTTACAGCTGTTTGCACATCCCAAGTATTTTTGTGGACCCTGCTTCAAGGAAAGACAGCTTTTCCTTATTTGTTGACAAAACTACTGGTAGATTTTTATGTATGGACACCATGGTGGAGGGGAGCTGGGAGGACCTTCAGGATTGTCTTGAGGTGATGCAAAAAGATGAACAAGATGTCCTCAGTCCCTCTGTGCTGCTGGGGTATCCTGAGAGTGAAGACGAGCAAGAGGAAAGGGATAGAGAGCTGAAGGAGGTGCAGAGGATCTGGTCCAGTTCTGTTCCATTCGCAGATCTTACTGAGGAAGAGGCACAGCTGATTAAAACTATGTTCCAGGTACTACAGCTATTATATATTATCAAATAATAAGTCTGGAAATCTGGATTTGGGCCATCCACTTTAATCAAAGAATGTTACATTATGTTATTACTATATTTTTAAATATGCTAATGGTTGTTGGTCCAAACATTTATTTTGTTCTGATGCCTTAACCATCTACTTGAAACATTTATTTTCACATAAATTAATAAACAATATTTCACTTTTTGCTTCCAGATTACCAAAATTACCAATGCAACTCTGAAGAAGTTTGGAGTGCGACTTTTCAAGCCGACAAAGAGTTTAGTTTTTCCCTGGTTTGGAGGACCTGACTGTTCATTAAAGGGAGTGAAGCTGCTGTCTGCCCAAATCACTGATAATGACAAAGTAACCTATAATGAAGCTACAGTTCCCAGGATAAATGCGTACTATAATTTGTTTGGCTTTCCTTTGGTGGGACGTAAGGACACAGAATTGGTTTTGACTGGAAGTGAATTCGATACATTAGCTGTAAGCCAGGCTACGGGACTCCCCTGTATTAGTCTACCACGTGGGGTCAGCTGTTTACCACCTATACTCCTACCCTATTTAGAGCAATTCAAAAGAGTAACTTTGTGGCTAGGATCAGATATTCGTTCCTGGGAATCATCCAAAATCTTCTCAAGGAAATTAGGTCTAAGAAGATGCTCACTAGTGAGACCAGGAGAATTCAGACCATGTCCTATTGAGGCACTGGCAGAGGGCAAAAACCTATCTCGAATAATAAGCACCTCCATCCCAGCAGCACACAAGTCTATAGTCTCATTTAAGCAGCTGAGAGAGGATGTGTACGGGGAGCTGCTAAACAAAGATCAGGTGGCAGGCGTCAAATGGACACGGTTTCCAGAACTCAACAGGATCCTTAAAGGACATCGCAAAGGAGAGTTGACCGTTTTTACAGGTACATTAAATTATAATACAGGATGTTTATAATAGATCAGGCCGATACTTGGAGTCTGCCAAAAAATTACACTAAAACCTTATTACCCTATTTTAACACTTCAGTGCGAATAGATAACTGCAATAAATGTGGCTACACAGCTCTCTTATAGTTTTGTGGTAAAAACAGCTCTCAAATTACAGAATTTGGGAAAACCTATGAAACTGAGTCTAAAAATATTGGGAGATTCTGGATTCTTATCAATCAGCTATGATCAGCTATATCGGTCAATCACTAGTTTATAATTGATAAAATAAGAGAAGCAGACAGAAATAATAGGCAAATTTGTGATGTGTGTGTGTGTATACATATATGTATATGTGTGTGTGTG
>KN518123.1:0-16195 GCA_000787155.1 Scartelaos histophorus
TCCATGAAAAGTTGCATAGTGAACCTTCAATCTCCCTCACCTTTTTGTGTAAAATTTGCTTGCACTGTTTAAACTTATTCATTTATTATAATTATTAATGATTATTCAAAAGACATGCATAGCCCAAAAGAGCTATAATTGTTAATTTCCTGCTCATTCTTGCATGTTGAAATTGTCCCTAAAATCTGCCACCACCAGAGCAAAATTGAGATATTGGTAAACTTTCTTTTGATTGTTAAATATTTTATTTAGTCAAGCACAGAGATAAAGCACTTCATCTACTTCTGAGCAGAATACAGATATCTATTTATGATACTTTGAAGGAAGCTTCTTAAGGCTGTGCCATTTCAACATCCATGTGAGTCAGCCAAAAAAAAAACAAAAAACAGTCAACTGTGTTTCAACCTTGGCGTGACTTTTGAATAGCAGACATATTTTACAAGCGTTCATTATGTGGTGTGCAGGGCTCATGGAGGTTCAAGATGTTCAGACATTAAGTGCTGGGCCCTTTAAAAGGTTGCAGTTATATTCATCGTCTGCTACACAAAATGAAGGACTGTTTTGTTTCTCAGTGAATCGTTTGGAACAGTATAAATGTGCTCAAGGCTCCAAATTGTTTCAACTTGCAAAGGCTGCCTAGGTCAGTAAATACAGACGATTTTAGTCTTTGCTTTCATTTTTTCTACTACTCCAGGTCCAAATAAGTCAATAGGTACTTTTTGTACAGGAATGCAGTGGACTGGTTCAGTTCTTCTATGTGCTGATTATTATAGCTTTCTTCATTTAAAATATGCATTTTTCTTACCTCACTACATTCATCCATTCTATCCAGAAAATGCACATAATTTTGGTCCCTTAACTCTAACCCTAGTATGGTACCACCTCATTTGTGAATAAAACATGCTATCCATTTGGTGAGAGAACTGAAAGCATTTTAAGCTTAAGTCTGAGAAGCTTCCCAAAAGACTTATATTCTGTCAACACAAGTTTGCTTGAGTTTAGCATATAAGCAAAGCTGAAAGATTATACTCAAATTTGCTTCCGTCTTTTCTCCTGCTGGTGCAGTTCGGTGTAGTTTTGTGATGTATTTTGTGATGTCTGGTCATATTCCATTTTGTGCATGTTAACCATAAAAAAGACACATCTGTGTGTGTGGGTTTGGCCCCAGTGCTCAGGTAACATGATTGCAGTGCAGCCTGCACTACCTCCAGGGTGTGCTGCATACATATTGAGGCCAGGGAGAGGCCACCAGAGGTTCTGTCTAATGCAGTTATAACACCTGAATATAGGCTCACTTGCCTTACCTCCAAGACCTCTTATATATGACTTTGAACACTGTAAATGTTTAGTTTCTGGCGAAAGTGAAGGGAGGAAACTTGGAAATGTTATGATTGCTGTTGTTTTTAATGGGGTTTTGTCCAGCAGCTGTCTGTGCATGCTAGCCAGGGCAAAACGTGAGAATGACCTTTGTGTAATGAACAGCACATAAAGGGCTGCAGGTAAAGAGGTGACCATCAGAGAGGTTACTGTGCTCTGCTGGTCCTAGCACACACATTCATCACCAGCCTTCCCACAGGGTATGCTGGCTTTAGACCATTCACCACCACATATTATGGGATGGGATGCCATGTGGTGCCTTTGCTACTCTGGGCACACTTGGCACGTGTTCATTACACAAGGCACCTTTAGGACTATAATGTGCCAGTGTTTCATATATTTAGATTTTCATTTTTTATCTGATGCTGGGCAGTGTGATAAAGTAATCAATACTATCAATACTATTATTTATTACATTTCCATCTGCTGGACGCACTATAAACCTCATTTACAAGCTAGAATTGTATTTATTTTTTTATTATAATTTATTTTTGGACTTGTGTTGTGTTTCCCTTAAACAAAAATGTCAGTGTTTAATTTGCTTTTTGTTGCAGCTGCTGTCGGACAGCCAGGTGAACATGGTGAAAGTGGTGAACTCTGTGAGTGATGCTCTGAATGCCATGCAGAAGGAGAATGTGGGACTGAAGGCCCGAGTCAAGGCGGACCTGCAGAGGGCTCCTGTGAGAGGAGCACGCTTCAAGGGCTGTTCCAATGGTAAGAGCTCCAGTGTGCCCACTGCATACATGTATATGTAGTGTATATGGCTCTATGGTGCATGGTGTCAGATATCCCAGCACATATGTATGCATGCAGCCACACTCACACATATCAGTATTCACAGAGACTCGCCTCATGCAGCTCGTCCAGTATCCTTGGTGCAGATCTCAATGTTTTTTACAGTACATGAGAAATGACTTGCACATTCACTGGGCTCTGTAGCTGAGAGTCAGACCCAGGCCTGAGGCATCATCCCATTGGAAGGCTTTTAAAGCAGGCACACACTGTTGATGGCATTCCCCTGTCGAATTTCACTTGCATAGGTAGCCAAAGATCGCAGAGTGAAGGCCACTCGTGTACAGCATGTGCTCACCGTAACAAAGATGAAGGCTCTAGCACATGCCTTATGCATGTACAAGAAGTTTAATAAACCTACAGGCATTCATGCATTACCCCTGAGGATACATTTATACACTATACACATCACTTGCACCGAATTTGAATGATTTATATATAGTTTTTACTCATGACACTTGGTAGAACTTGGTATTAATATTGTATGTCCAGGTGTGATATGGTATATACATGATGTTTTGATGGTTAATTGTACGGGGTTTGTGGCACTATCGTACCGCTACTAAATTTGTATTTCTCTAGGCTTTGTTTTTGTCTGTGATTCCAGTGGCAGTAAAGGGCCTCTAAACTTTTTTAGGTTGTAGAAAATCACTGTTGTTACCTGATTTTGAAATAAGAATTAATTAGAACAATTAATTTCTTTCCTTTGTTTGTTTGTTTAAAACAAAAGCTATTCTAGCAAATAAATAAAAAGTGTAATTTTATTTTAGATAATTTAGTCTTTGAGGATCCAAATGACGACAGTAACATTTGTATTCATGTCCTATTTGTGCTGATTCAGGGATGGCGACCTATATTAAGTTGTTCTTCCTGTTTAAACCAGTGAGAGTTACAGCAACACAATTATACATCCATTAGCTGCATTACATACATGTTAATAATCACTTTACAAATCTGGTTTGTAGTATGTTATGGTATAAACTATGAGCTCATTACTTTTAATGCCTCCACAGCACTATCTTAAGACTTTATTAACTTTTCATTATCAGATGTTTTTGCATAAGGCTTGCTACTCCTACTGCCGTATACTAGTATATTAAATTATATTGTATATTAGTCTACTCAATTTACCATCTGCATTTCCAGTTTTACTGTGTATATCCACCAGATTGTCAGTTTACCTTTGTTGTTTTATTTCTTCTTTTTTCATCAATTATTCAAAAGCCTTTTCTTTTAGGAATCAATCCTTCAAAACTCTATATCTGTTCAGTGTACTGTTGTTAGCCCTCTGAAATCCAAAACCTGCTGTTTTTAACACCTTATAAATTTTGTGGAAATGTAGAAAGAATACTCTCAAAGACACTAAAACTCTTTGTAAAAGAATTTTGTAATGACATATTAAACTCTGTATCCCTGGGCATTTTCAGCTCACTGTTATTTTATTCAATAAACAAACCATGCATAATTCTTTACGACATTTGCTCCCAATTAGCCCAGAACAGCGGCTATGACTACAGCATTAAGATTTAAAGAATACATTGCTGATTGATTCATTATGTAGTGATGCTTGAAAATCTTGTAGGTTTCATGCAAATATGCAGTGATTACTTCACTCTGACCCAGTTTAAAGTGGTAATATCCTAAAGCACAGTAAATGTCAGGAGTAATGCTGCACACTAACTTCAGCACCATGGACAGCACTTCATTTTCTCAGAGCTGCTGCATTCAAATCACTATTTAGTTGAATGTTCTTGTGTGAGTGTTTTCTGAGGTTACAAATGAGTAGCAGAAAGATAAGCTCACTGTGTCATGGCCATGCTGCATCATTTCATTTCAATATGCAGCCTTATTATTTTCCTAAAGCCACAAAAAGCCCTATTCAGCTTGTGTGTGTACATATACTTTTTAATGAAGAAGCTGCCACTCACTTGGCACACACACACACACACACACACACACACACACACACACACACACACACACACACACACACACACACACACACACACACATACACACACACACACATATACATACAGACACACACACACACACAAACACATACATATATACACACACATACATACACACACACATATATACACACACATACATACACACACACATACTACATAGATATAGTGAACACCAATATGAAACTCCAATAGGTAAGATCATGACCCGAATAAACACGAGGCAACTCCAATGCCGGTTACACAGGCTGAGTGAAGTACCATCTGAAATTCTCCTTGAAGATGTGAATGCAGCACTGAGAGTGACCACAACCATCATTGAAAAACCAGTGAGCTGATATACATTTTAGCAGCAGTGATCCTAGAGGTGCTGGGCTATGAGAGCAACCATGGGAGCCATGAGATACAAAACCCACCATGGAAAAGACAGTTAGAGGCCAAAAGAAAGGTGCAATGAAATAGCAAGTGTCCAAGAGGTACAGACAGATGCCCATATCTGGAGCACTCAAAACTGCAAAATAAAGACTTCAAGCCTTGGCCAGTCGCCTAAAGAGGTACACACGAGATAATGAAGCCGGACAATTAAACCGCCTGTTCACAACACAACCTCAATGGCAGGATAATAACAGCAGAACAGACCCATCAAGGCAGGAGACTAAAAGGTACTGGAAAGGCATATTGCAAGAAAGCCTAAGACTCAAGTCATTCGGGCTTGAGAAATGTAGAAGGATGGTGACAAAGAGGTGAAGGTAGTCCTCACAGAGGGGGTCTCTGTCCCAGACGGAACAATAGCAGACATTGAGGACAGTTACAAGAATTTCGGTATCCCGCAAGCAAATGAGAAGGCAACAAGGAAAGCGGCTACAGCCAAATACCTGTAAAGAGTGAGGCAAGTCCTGAGGAGCCAGCTCAATGGCAAGAACAAGGCCCAGGCAATAAACAGCTATGCCCTGCCAGTGATCAGATACCCTGCAGGAATCATAAGCTGGCCAAAGGAGGAGATACAGACCACAGATGTTAAGACACAAAAGCTTCTGACCATGCATGGAGGGTTACATCCTAAATCCAGCACCCTGAGACTGTATGCGAGCTGGAAGGAAAGAGGCTGAGGACTAGTGAGTGTGGAAACCACTGTCCAGGATGAAACAGCCAAGCTCCATAAGTACATCAATGAAAAGTCTTCAATTCAGAGAATGTCTCTGACAGTGGGGTTCAGAGGAAGAGGTGCTGGAGGGACCATCATGGCAGGACAAGCTCCTACATGGGACCAAAACATAACTGAAGTGGCTGATATGAAGAAATCCTACCACCTCTCAATGGCTTGAGAGGAGGGCTGGTCCAGTCTCTTCCTATGCAGCCCTGCATAGGAACAGACCTTAAGCACCCGAGCAATAGAGGCCCAGATCTACCACACCAGACAAGACCCAATGTGTAGGCTGTGCAAAGAGGCCCCTGAGACAGTCCAGCACATAACTGCAGGGTGTAAGATGCTGGCAGGGAACGCTTACATGGAGCGACACAACCAAGTTACGAGCACAGTGTACAGAAACATCTGTGCAGAGTACGGGCTGGAGACCCCAAGGTCGAGGTGGGAAACACCTCCAAAGGTTGTGGAGAATGACCGAGCCAAGATCTTGTGGGACTTCCAGATACAGACTGACAGAATGGTGATGGCGAACCAACCAGACATAGTGGTGGTTGATAAGCAACAAAACAAGGCCGTGGTGGTGGATGTTGCAATACCAAGGGATGGTAAGAAAAAGGAGCATGAGAAACTAGAAAGAGCTGATTTGATCAAAAACTATACAAAAGGAACAGAGAAACCCTGGTTTTCTCTTTATCTGTAGTCATTAAGTCTTGACAATTCATAAATAAATAACAGGCACCCATATGTTAATGCACAGACATGTGGTTCTTCACCTGTGTCTCCAAACTTAGATATGTTTCAGTGGGACACCGGCTGTATTTGCAGTACAGAATGCATTAGCTTTGCAATGCTGTCTACTTACACAGTTGACAGCAGTGAATCTCTGAGGAAAGAAACTGCAGCATCTGTTTGAGCCCGATGAAACCACTGCAGGAGTCCTACTTTCACTTCAGACACTCACACATACAGAACTTAGCATCACCCCAACAAAACAAGCTTTAACTAAACAAATACTGTCACACTGTCAAGACCTTTTCAAACTTATGGACAAGGTACAACTATACAACTTGTCTTGATTTAAATAGACCAATAACATTAAAGGCCCTATGTTACGCGACACTGACTCTTATAAGTTTAGTTAGTTTAGTAGAGACTGAAAATTCCAGGGCTGAAATCATCCACCAAAACAGCTAAACCACAATAATATTCAGCCAGTTAGCCGGAGGTAAACTTAAGCAGGACAATGTCTATTTTGAAAAGACAGCGGTGGGTAGGGAACATAGTGGAGCTGATTTGGACTAAGGCTGTCGGTGAAGTGCGGTCAGGGCAAGAATTATCGCCTGACAAGTGACAACAGAACACTTGCTGTAAATAATGCTTGGGACATTTTGACATATTCGCTCTACAGTCTGTGTGCCTAATTTGTTAGCCCTATCCTCTGCTTGGAAATACATAATCTAGTTTGACTGTAGCAGAAATTCATTGCCCACTGGAACTGGACTTACTAAAACTGGTACTGATAATATAAATACTTCTCTCAAAAAATAGGACAACACTTTACCTTTCTTGAATAATTTTAGAATGGTTGTGTTCAGAACTACTATAAGAATATGGAATATGTTCAGATCAAACAACTACTATGCATGTATGTTGTAAATGATGATAATTGCTAAATGCTGTGAATACTGGTGATTACAAAACCTATTAATGTACAAAGGAAGTAGGAGAGTATAGTTTATTGTCCTTGGTGGTTACATGTTTCATTGTTTGAGCTAAAACATAAAGAGCTACAGTAAATGATCAACAATCCATAATATAATAGATGGTAACACACATCATACATCTATCTATTTTATTCCATTCTATTTTTTAAAATATATGAAAAATGTTTATATAGAGGGTTTAACTAGTGGTATCTCAATTAGGATCGGATATCAAACCTGTGACTTAGTATTGATATCAAATTTAAAGTTTTACACCCTTGACAAAGAGATTTTTTTTTTTTTACACCTGGTTAAATAAAAGTTTAAGCACATAAATACATTTATTATCACGCCAAATACTATTCCTAGTTTCTGTTTCCTAATCTGAGGTCAGGTAAAATGTAAATATATGTACACATGATAAAGATAATGCTATGATTATTAATATAGTGCATATTAATGTAATCAATATGCATTATATTAACTTACGTACTTATTTAACTAACATTTACAGTATAAATGTAACTATGACTATTATAGCAAAGGTGCTAAAGTCCATCTCTTATGCATAGGCAGGTAACACAGAAAACCATTCCAATCATTACAAAAAAACAGTCCAGTTAAAAGTTCGACTTGGTTTTTGTTCAACTAAGATAGGCAGTATAAAAACCTTAAAAATGTCTGAAACTTTATATAACATACTAGGGAAGGTCCGAGTTCCTTTTGTGGTCTACCAGCTATTTATATTCAGGGCTCTGACCCGCAGAAGGCTGGCATACATAATCTATGACATTGTCCTCCACACAGAAGCTCCTTAGCAGCTTCCTGGGAATAGCTTTGGTCTCCCTTGTGCAGCAGTGGTTCCTCAGTCACAGACAAGGGCACTAGTGTTCTGCAGCCTGTCTATCCGCTCCCAGGGTACAGCCTTCTCCAGTCGCTTGTGTCTCTTATATATATCTGAGTGATTCATTTTAACTCGCTGCTTTTTGATGACTCAAGCAGTGACCTTCAAATACATGCCATATACTTAGTGTTAATGCTGATTTTCTAATTATACAAGCAGCCATTTTATTATGTAACAGCACATGCATAGATCATACACTTCATGTGGGTCTATTTCACATTTTTATTTATTTGTTTTTTTGTTGATGTATTTATTAGAATCCCCATTAGCTGTACCCTAGGGCGAGATCATTTCCTGGGGTTCTGTATTTAAAAAGCACTTAACAGTTTTAATGTCTAAAAAAAAAAAACTATATAAATAATATAGTATAAAATAATTAAACATTTTGAATTTATTTACATCATAAAAAACCTTCCTAAAATAATCGCCTAAGTCACTTTTTGCCTAAGTTTACTATGCCATAATTTTTTTTTTTTCATTTTAATTTTTTTTTTTTTTTTTTTTTTTTTTTTTTTCCTAGCAAATTCCTAGCAAATTTAGAGGCCACATTTCCCTTACCTTATCTCCTCAGAACATAATTTTTCACGTGTTTTTTTCACATGTATTTTTTTGTTTTGTTTGATTGTCGTAATCTGTGCCTCACCTTGATTTATTTCTTTTTCTATCCACCCTTTGTCCGCACACCACCCAGTCCTTGTATTCTGTCTTTGTTCTTGTTCGCTCCGTGCTGCACTTATTCTCTTTTGTCCTGTGTCATCCATCACCCCTCCCTTTTCCAATCCATCTCATCATCTGTTCGTTTCTTTCTAAAGCCTTTCTATTTCTCCTAATTGCTTCTCCTTCTTTGCAGCTTTATTTTTCTGCTTAAACGTGTTCAGTTCTCCATATGTTTACTCGGACCGATATCCCATAACCTCTCCTCCACCTGTGCTAGATTTCACTTTCTGCTCAGGAACATCTTCATTTAACAGACAAATTCGGTCTATAATGGGATTTATGGTAAAACGTGTTTATCATAATGCTTGGACAAAGTATAGCCCTTTAAAAGTTTGTCGTGAACACTCAAAATTTACAGAACGGGGGCAGTGAATTGGAACATAAAGAGGCTAATGTTGCCCGACACCTTTACCCGGAAATTCAAAACAGTTGTTAATTTGTTTTCTATAAAGACTTTAAAGCAATAGCATATAGATCTCATGTTAGTGTCAGTGTTGTAGATGTTTGGAGACACTTTTAAAATATTCCATCCAGTCTTGTGTTTGCAGAGATCGCTGATGCTAGGCTAGTGCATGTCAACGACCGTAGTTTACCTGTCACCAAAACAGTCTTAGCCTTCTATTATTACGTCAAACTATCAATGTGAAAGTGGCCTACAAATTTACAACCTTATTGGCAGTGGATTCGTCCTGTCCATCTATGCCTGTCCGTCCATGGGAGTGGATCTCTCCTTCACTGTGGTTCTCCTCGAGGTTTCTCGGTTTTTTTCCCACTGGGTTTTTTTTGCGAGTTTTTCCTTGCCGAAAAAGGAGGGTCTAAGGACAGGAGATGCTGGGACAATTATCCATTTTCCTGGTTGTTGTTGGACATTCTGTATTTTTGAATTATGACTGTTTCCTATTCTGCTTCATTCTCTGACATCCCTGTTTCTGGGACAATTGTCCATTTGCTGCTTGTTGTTGGACATTCAGTATTTTTGAGATATGTTGTTGTGATTTTGGGCTATACAAAAATAAGTTGAATTGAATTGAATGAAATGTCTGTGTTGATAGAACAACGTTTGAAATAAAACTATGCATGTTGAGGGACTATTTTCTCAGCAGCAGTGGAGATATCAGTCCGCCACTGCCGAGCTTTCTCTCAGGGAGTACAAATCGCTGCTGCTCTTCAGACATAAATCCTTCAAATGCAAGGTTGGTTTTATGTCTAAAACTCTATTGACACAGACATTTCCATTGACAGTCTGGCGTTATAATTGTTTTGCCTCGAGTGCACTGTGGAGTGGGTAAGACCTCTGCAAATACAAGGACTGGATGGAATATTTTAAAAAGTATCTCCACGCGTCTGCAATCCCTAGTGACCTATTTTCCATATACACTACGAGTTAAAAGCTTGGACATACCCGCTCATTCACTGTGTTTTTTTATTTAAGCGTACTACTTTCTAGATTCTATATACACGATCCACAGTGAAAGATACATGGAAATGAGGCAAAATCAGTTAAATAAGTAGCTTTCTCTCAATGTTCTATAGAATAATGTTACTTAATATAGGTTTCATTTCAAAGGGTAAAGGTTTTTTACTTTAATCTAAAAGTTTTGAGTTATTTTGAGTTTATTTTTTGTGTACTTCATTCCGTATGTGCTATTCATAGTTTTGATGCCTTCATTGAGACTCTATAGTCCAAATAATCAGGGAAATACGTAGAAAAAAATGAATTTAAAAGTGTGTCCAAACTTTTGACTGATAGTGTAAATAACATTTTGAAGTGTTTTTTGGTCATAATTTGAAATAAGTGGGGATGCTTATTCTTTATTTCACCAAACCTCACAAACAGATAATTTGAAGTTCACTAATGGTCTCAGAAAGAGAAAAAGTTCAATATTTGTATAATGGCAAAATTAACCACCGCAGCATGTCCGCCCGCCGTACAGACTACATGAAAACCCCTTAAACCCTTTTTACAGCTCGTGTCGTGCTTTATACCCACGACGGGACCTCATTTATTCAGTGTCTGCCGGATTTTGCCTGTCCCCAGGCTCGCGTCCCCGTGACTGTGGTGACCTGTACGCCAGCGGTCAGCGAGAGGACGGCATCTACTCCGTGTTCCCCCTGCACCACCCCACCGGCTTCCAGGTCTACTGCGACATGACCACGGACGGAGGGGGCTGGACGGTGAGTCAGAGCACATCCACACGACAAAACGCATACGCACAAGGACATTTATACACTAAAAATACTGGACATAGAATTATACATAATTCTCTTCAGTGGTGCTTTTCTTGAGTGTTCTTGAGCACTGAATCGGCTGCAGAAGTACACAGCACTGTCCTCTTACATCTCATTCAGAGTCTTGCATAGTTTGAAGTGCTCAAATCTTTAAATTATTTTAGTTCAAGGTTTGAATTGACAATGGCTTCTGGATAATAGCTGAAACGTTTGGATTTCAACACCACTGTCCAGATGAGCCAATACTTTTTATCATTCAGGAAATAATGTGTAATTTATTTAGACACAAACCCCTTGAATCACACACAATGCCAAAACAAATTATTTAGCATTATGACAAATCGTAACATTTTTATGGTTGTCTGTTTTTATTGAACAAATTAAATTAATAATTGACAGTTGCATCATTACTGAATACGACGTTATGTTTCTTAGTCGAGTACCGGGGGCTCTTCCGGATATACTGTCCATATCACTTTGCTCCAGCCAATCAGAATGATGCTTGTGAGTCTTGCTTTACATATAAATACAAATAAGCGAGGACATCTTTAACTGAAACTAAATTATTCTGTGCTGGTGTTTCTTTTATGATCCTTATGTAGACACATTTCCGCACAGTGGAGGTGTGAACGAGTGCAAGGCTGAGAAAAAAAACAATAAACCTACTGAAAACAAGAAAACAAAACAAATACAAGATATTCAGTCAGATTTGTCACAGGGCTCAACATTGATATTGGAATAATGCCTTTCTGCGTAAATTGATAAAATTCCAACTTTGATTTTTCCGTATAAATAAATGTGTCATTTATCAAACTGTTTGGAGTACAGATGGTGCACAGCTGACCTGCTTATTGGCTGTTTGTAAATGTTGCATTAATGTCTTTGTAAAATAATTTAATTTAAAAAGATATTGAGGCAGGATTTCAAAGTGGTTTTGTGTGCGTGTTTTCCCTTGATCAAACATCTGTCACTTGTCTGGCCTCTCTAAAGTAAACAGTGTTGTTTAAGTAGAGCCGGCAGACTGAAGCAGGGCGTCTGTGGGGAATGAGAGACAGCGAGGTGAACAAACACTGACACGACGGTGTTTGAAGTTATATTTGGAAATGTGCTTGAGTATTTTACTGTGTGCACACGTCTCACTTGTTACAGCCGTTTAGGTCTCTTTGTTGTGCAGCTATAGTCGTGGTCCTGAGGGAAAGGAAAGCAGCTCTTAATACAGAGCTGAGGCCCTTGTATTGTACCACATGAAAGAGCATCACATTTATACAGGCATCCATCAAAACCACTCATTTTACAGGTTGTGACATGTTTTAGTGAGACATCGCACAGCTGATTGGGAGATGTTGGGTCCTAAAGGATACTAGGCTGCAGGAGCTTTTGAGACAAATTGTCCCAGTTTCTGTTGTTTGCCATTGAATCTGTTTGGCTGCAGATTTGGCATGAGGGGGTGAATCTGTCTTGTTGACAACTTTTTGACAGATATTTTTAAATGTGGACGTTCCCAGATATTCTTTCTTTTTTCAAAGTGTAAAAATCTTCCTGAGGTGTGAAAATGTTCTGATATTTTCAGAAAGAATCATCCTAAAACTTGTGAAAAGCCACAACAGACTTTCTGGACACATCCAGAAGGCAACAAAAGCAGTTCTGCTGTAGTGAGTTTGTAGGACCTTTATTCATCTTTAGAGCACTTTGTTATTTTAAGACAACCACATACAAAATTCAACATGTAGACAGTAAAAACAGGTTTTTTAACCAATAAATCAATAGAAACCAATATCAATATATCAGTATAGCAATGTGTTTTCCTAATGAAGTCTACATCACTTTAAGTCAATCTCTTGAAATATACAGTAAACATTTTAATTTTTTACTTTGGCATATCTGAGGGACAGCAACAGGTGCACGAGGCAAGGTCAAGACTCAAGAGCTCAAAATGCAGGAGTGGCTGAGTGACACGGTGCTAAGAGCTGCATGATGGACCAGCTCCAGGGAGCACAGAGATACTGTGTGTAAACTTTAAACTTAAACTAGTGTGGGCTTCCTGCAGGATGATAAAACTAGAACATGGCTTACAGAATATTAGCACATTATGCTGGCTAATAAGAAAATCATAGTGGGAATTTCACATGTTTTAAATATTTAGTTAATTCCTGACGCTGGTGCTCCAAATAAACATTATGTCTCGCTCTAAGTTGTTGTAATGACTCTTTCTGTCTGTGTGCGTATATGTGTTTTTTTTCCTCGTGACGTGTAATCCCCTTCTCTCGTTCACCTATGGATATGCTCTCAAACACCTCTCACAGATTGATTTGATAGTGATCCTTCCTGCGGTGTTGATCCGATCGTGAACACCCCTGAGCCTCATTATGAGATCAGCCACGCTCTATCCAACAAGGGCAGGTAGCAAGACAGGAAGCTAGTCAGCGAGCCGAGTAGCTTACTGTCTGTCTTAAATAAAGAATAAGCCATATGCCAGCCTCTCATTAGCATACTGTGACACTGTGCTGCTCCTTACTGCAGATGCACTGGGAGATGAGGAGCTGCTCGGGGAGAGGGAGGCGAGACACACTGCAGGGAAAAGTGGTACCATGTGTTGGTCCTGATTCAGAGATGGCCCCTTGATAGAACCCTGGCAGTCGAAAAGGAGATTTAATAACCGCTGCGCTTGTCTTTTGTAAAGCGATGGCAACAGAAAACGCCCTCTCATTTAGTTGTCAATCGGCTATGACGGCGGTGACCTTTTAAAGAAAGTTCTGTGAAAGAAAACAACGTGGGAAAAAAATATACAGGTGACCTCATTTTCAGACCTTAGACACGACTTGCGAAACAGTGACGGGTGGATTAGTGGATCGTTTCAATTCATTTTGATGCTAAATACTTTGGAATCAGTATTGGATCGATATCATGATAGCATTACCTGGTATTGGACCAACTGAGCAGGGCTGTATTTCTATGACTAATACTGATAAAGACTTTAAAACCACCTTAGACAATGTGAGTTGCATAAAAATATTGACAACAATAATTGAGCTGGGTAGAAACGGTCTTATTTGCCAGAGGTGCTCGCGATGAGTTTGAAAACCAAGAAGGAAGCCAATCTCCTGGGACTGAATGACTAATAGTAAAACTGCCCATGTCTGTTTTCAAAGACTTGGCCCAGATAATGAAAATAATACTCTTCAGTAAACAATGACTCCCAAGTAAGCCACCAGGAAATGTCTTCAGAATGAGAAAGTCTATTCATATTTCAGGGTTATTTTCTGTTATTTGGAGGGAAAGTATTGCTCTCCCGTCTCCATTCATGCACATAACTAAGCCTGATATTAGGGAGGACATTTTCACTGAAATTTAGTGTAAAAACCTGATTTGTATTAGTCATAATATACAGTGTACTAGTATATAGACTGTCTCATAATCCTTTTTTATGTGCCTTTGAATGCTCTGACAATATGCTCTTAAATACCGTATATTTTGCATTATGCTGGTAAACTTTCCTTGAACACCTTGTCCTTGGTCTTTCACTTAGAATAACAACAGAGACATACCAGAGCTTCAAATGAGCCGGGATTCATTCTATAGGCAGTTTGAGCTCTGGTATGGTCATGGCCACAGCATAAACAAACAGAATCGGACAGAAAATGCATTTACATCACATTATGATTACAGTTAACACCTATTGGCAATTTTGTGTCTATGTATCTGTGTTTAATGACGTATTGTAAATGTCTGATTTTGTGTGAAAAGGCGGCAGATGCTCCTTTTCATTCATATTCTTAAATGATACAGAATTATTTTGTATTCATCTTTTATGAATGAAACAAATAAAGAAAAGAAATGGGAAAAAAAAAATGAAAATGCCTCCGTTTAAACATTTACCCTTAATGACAAAAAATAAACTCATTATAATGCAAAATGGACTCCTGTGAGCTTTAACCTGTGTTATAATGATGTTACGTCATCAGAAACACATCAGGAGTCGCGTTTTGTGTCATTCAAAATGGTCTGAGTCACCGCTGATTATTTGTCTGTGAAACGGTAGCGTTCAAAGAGAGATTGGCCACTCCAGAGCTAAAATCATCCGTACAATTCTAGCGAAGGTGCGTAGAGTTTAAAAACACAGTGGAGCACTTCCCTCTGTATCACCACATGACATCACAAGGTGGAAAAGAGTTTCTGTTTGAGATCTTTCCCACCTTCAAGGCACTCGAAGCGATTTACATCAACGAACTACTCACCCATTTACACTCTACGCAGGAACTGGGGGCAGTGTTAAGTGTCTTGCCCAAGGACACAACAGCCACATTCATCTGTAGTGGGTCCGTGGGTCCACACAACCGATGATGTTTATGTCGAGAGCTGCTGTAAATATGCAGGGCCTGTGTGTTATTTGTGATCTAAACACAACTCCAGGTATAAAAAGTTTCAAAAGGAGCGCTTCCTGGACCTCCAGAGGATAATACACAGTAGAAAAAAGTAGAAAAAAATAGAAAAAAGTAGAAAAAACACAGTGGTGCTTTTAAAGTTGTCCATTTTGACATGCCGTAAATTAATAAAGGCATTTTATTTTAACCGGTGAGTGCCTTGGATTTTTTTGCATCTTTTAACAACTCCAGGTATGTTTTTGATGTGCAAAAAACCTTATAATATAATAAAAAAGTAGCGTCATATCTGCCCTTTAAGGATACTCACATAATTAGGGGAAAAATGTGTTAAAATAATGTTATATAAACCTTAGATGACATTTGATTCCATTGATTGTGGCACCTAAACAGGCAATAATACTCTTATTCTAACCAGCTCACCACTACCCCCAACCACCTACCGTGCACTTCTACCATATGGGCCACCAACTGTAGCACATATGGTCCACGTCACATCTACGTGCACACACACATACACACACTATCTTGCAGTCACATGTTCCTGTGTTGAGACCATGCATGACACTCACTGAAATATGTCCGCACGCCAGCCCCTCCACTCATCCAAGTCCTTTGGGCCCCCGCTCTACCTGCTCCAGTGTAGAGACGTACTTTAAATGCCATTTAAATAAAGGCCCGGGACTCAAATGTAATGTTGTATTTTATTACTTTTTTATTTGTTAAAAGGACTGAACTAAAAATGACCACTCTATCAATAATGAATGAGCGGAGATACAGAGAGCACCGTGTGGGTCTGCTGCATTATCAAATGGAGCTTTTATCAGGAGCACTGTGATCGTTCTCAAATATCCAATTCAGAACTGAAATGTAAAAGTTTCAACTGAATGTAGGATTGTGTGCATGTTGTATCAGTCCTCTAGAAGGTTAGAGTGCCTTCTAAGCATATCAGAGTGTACTTTATAGGCTTTTCC
>KN518136.1:1651-35727 GCA_000787155.1 Scartelaos histophorus
TAGACAGCCTTTTTACTTTATTCATTCATTTTAATACAGATTTTCATATAAATAGAAACAAAACAAAACAAAAAAACATGGGTCTAGATTGCCGTTGTTGACCCTGTCGTGTGAAATCTCTCTCTTTGCCGTGCCCTATGCGGTCCGTGTTCCGGTAGACTGAGCTGCTGGGGTATGATCTCACCCCCAGAGCCGCACTCACCGTAGTAGCTCGTTGCTTTAGCCCTCTGCTAGCAACTTGCTCCTGAGCACCGGTGTTTGGCGGCGCATCCTCAGCTTCCGCCATGGCACTGGTTACTCTGCAGCGGTCGCCGACTCCCAGTGCTGCGTCTTCGGCCAGCACTGCTACCACGGCCGCGGGGGAGGTCAGTCTATCTCCCGGTACACCGAGAATCACCTTGGTTTAGCCGGGGAGGTGGGCGCAGTGGTGATGCTGCTGTATAGGGCCCGCTAAATGACTATTAGCACTGTTACTGTACCGTGCTACGTTAGGTTAATAACGTACTCTCAACTGTGCGATAAAAACATAGACTATTATTGCGACCTTATGTCTCGTTGTTTACGTTTATTGTCATTATTTTGCCGTTAATACAACTTCAATGCAATGTTCATGATGGATGGTGCCATACAGACAAGCAATAGACAAGCAGGTTATATGAGCTTTGATTTGTTTAGATGTCACTTTGTTATAATGCCAAAATAATGTTTACATACTCAAGATAGTTATTTATTACCAGATTAGAACATATTATATTTTAGTTTTGTGATGCCCCGTTCTTATTACCAGGTGGGGGCGCTATCTACCAACTCTATACAAAGAGGATGTCCTCATCTTGCTCATACTCCAAATAAATTTCATGGTATTTATAGCAAAAATTAAAACAACCTTAATCATTGATAAGGAAGTGAGCTAACTGATTGTGCCTTTTTTGAGACTGTACTAACAGGCATGTATAAGATAAGTGACAAAACCATTAGTGTAGAGTGGCATGTATTGCACGAACAAAGGCATAACGCACGTTTTTACAAAAATTAGGAGTTTTAAATGAAATGCATTTTATTGTGTATGTTTAGATACACACTAACAATCTGCAAATGTGCAGAATTATGCTACATTCATACATATACATATACATAGATATAATAACCAATCAAACCAATTATCCTTATTCTCTTTTCCAGGACTTTGGTAGTGATGATGAAAGACGAGCCAATTTGAGGTAAGCTTACTATAAAGCATGTGGTGCTATAAGGGAGAGAAGAGTTTGTTCAACCTTTCCACAAATGCTTTGTAGAATCTGCATATAGGCAGTGAGATGTTCAGGAATATGGGGTCTGAGCCTGAGGCCTTCTGCTCTGGGTCTGTTTACCGGATGACTGGAGAATGAATTTTCTGTGAACATGGGTACAGGCTGTGATGGCCAGAATCATATCTCTGCTTTTTTGCTGATAGTGCTATTGAGCTATGACCTTACCTTATGTATTGGATTGCTCAGTACCCGGGCTACAGTGATTGTGATGAGTAGTAGTCAAACCTGGGGCCATGTTGCTCCACCAGGAGTGACTTCACTCTCCTGAATGGGAGTTAGAAAAGGACTGAGGGTGTTATTGACAGATCAGTGTAGCATCTGTTTTAGAATTGCTTTATTGATCTGTTGTGGTAAGTGCTGAGCCTGAGAGTGTTATTATATAGGCCAATGATTGTATAAAAGTAAGAATTTACATTCACAAATTCATATGTAGTTTATAATTATAGTTCATAGGTGCAAAGGCATATTTAAAAAAAGCGGAGTGAGAAGAGGGAGTGCCGTCTTACAGCTCTGATCCACTGAGCAGCACAAATGAGGAGCAGCTTGTCAGTCTCAAGTCACCACACAGCTTTATCTCCAGTCTCCACTGTTCTTCGAGTGACCTGGGTGATGCAGGATAGAGGAGTTACTGTTTTTGTTGCGGAAGACCTTGGTTTGACAGGATGCATTCGGTTATTGAACCCATCCATAATGAAGATGTTACCATATGTTGTAGAAAATGCTGTACTCACCCGGCGTGAGATTCATCGCATGTAAGTCCAGTTCTTAATCCATTATAGAAACACTACATTCAGCCAGTGGATTATGATCTGTGGGCTTTGTTCCTTTGTGTAGTAAAACGTTATTAGGACCTTTTTACCATGTGGAGATGTGTTATTTTATTTGTGTAAATGTATCTTGGAAACAATTGACTAAACTTGACTTATTAGAGAATTTTGTTAATTTGTGTTTGATAATGAGGGAAGGTATAAATTTAGGAATATTTTTTTCTTTCAATGTTTGAGTTCATTGCATTTCAGCTGCAGCCCTTTTACTGAGGGTCTGACATGTTTCAATTCAGAAACATGTCAGACAATTCAGAAAATAATTTCAAAAGCTCTTAGAGTATAGTAGAGTATTATCAATTACTATATGCCCTTCTAAAATTTTAGAATGATTAGAATACAGAAATGCCAATGCTGATAAAGTAATCTTTAATATATTGCACATCTTCAATATTGGTAGTACTTTATGCGTTACATTACATCACATTCACCACTTTACCCATATCAGATTTTATTTTTATTTATATAATTTTTTTTGTTTGTGTTATTGTTGTGGAACAAGCCTGAGGATTGTTTGGGTTTCAGGATGTTTTGCATTACACTAAGTCAGCAAAAGCCAGCCAAGTTGACAGGGACAGATGGGTTATCTATCTCTCACCCTACATTATAATTTGAGTATGGCATTTTTGAAAAGGTGTAAAAAAGCATAAGAAAATAATTATGAATCAGATAACTAATCACGTGTTCATATTTTGTCCCACTTATCTGTTTGGCAGTCTAAGTGAGAGCTTCTTCATGGTGAAGGGGGCTGCTCTTTTCTTGCAGCAGGGCAGCAGTCATCCAAACCAGAAAAGTCATCCTCAATACAAACATGCAGGTAATTTTGTTTTTATTTAAAATGTTTTACCTTAGAAATAAAAGAGAAGAGTTTAATAATCTCAACATCATGGCAGATGTTACTAGTTGAGGTGAAGCAGATGAAGGCTGTGTCATTGGTAAGCATGTCCCAGACATATACTGTACGTGGATTAGGCAGATTAAGGTCTTGATCCAGTACACAGTAACAACCTTGGTAGTGGTAATACTGACATTTATGCCAAACATTCCTGATTTTTTTTATTGTTGATGACTTTAAATGCTAACAGGTCTGGCTGACTTTGGAAGATTTTCTTTTGCTACTGTGTTTTTTGTTTCTCAACAGGTGATCTTCCTCAGCACCTGCAGGTGATGATAAATATTCTCCGCTCAGAGGACAGAATCAAACTGGTATGGAAAGCATAAATACAGCACAATATGAACTGAGTCAATATCTTTCCTAAGGGCCACAATAGAGTCTGCACACGTTAGGGTCAGACAAAGAGTATCCCCAATGTTAAAAAACAACTATAAACAAAAAATGTTTTAAAATGATGGGACCTCTATGGGCTGTCTCCCAGTCTCCCACATACTGTTCCCCAGTAGGTGTTGTTTACAGGACTTTTATTATGTTTTATGCATTTTTAGGATTAATTATATAATCTTAAGTATCTGAGCCCAAATACATATATAAATATATTTGAGAATCCGTTTCATGCCATGATATAGTGCATCCATGTCCCGAGATTCGGGATAAACAGGCTTAAATATAATATTGCTTCTATTGCTGATTTATTCTTAAATCCAAAACCTTTGGACATGAAGGCCAAGTTTAAACCTTAATGGTCTCTCTTATTTGCACACTTGCTACCTAAGCATCAGCCCCTACAGCCAATCATTAATCAAAGCTAGTGCACCCTCTGCGGTTAAAGTTCAGGTTCTACTTTTAATACAGTGCTTATGATGACGTATGTGAATGTTATTACTGTCATGAACTTAACCAAACAAAGGTTTATAACTGTATGTGTGCAGGCGGTACGGCTGGAGAGTGCATGGTCTGACCGAGTGAGGTACATGGTTGTTGTGTACACCAGTGGCCGACAGGACACGGAGGAAAACATTTTACTGGGAATTGACTTTACCAACAAAGATTGGTATTAAAATTATTTTATTTCTCTGAATGTTAAAAACAGGACAGGGTTTGATGTATTAATTTTTTTTTTATATGTCTGACAGTAAAAGCTGTTCAGTAGGCATGGTTCTACCTTTGTGGAGTGATGCAAAGATTCATCTGGATGGAGATGGGTATGTTCCTCACTATGCATTTTTAATAAAGTTTATGTTTTAAATTAAGATGACCACTATTTATCATTCCCTACAGGGGCTTCACAGTGAGCACAGCAAATAGGACTCATGTTTTTAAGCCTGTGTCTGTGCAAGCCATGTGGTGAGTAATATTTGTGGACAAACAACGGGTAATTCTGCCACCTGCTGGTACAATGTAGCTTGTGCAAGGTTTGGCATACACCTTTTATTAAACAAAAACAAATAACTATTAAACAAATGTTTTACATTGTCTGCTTTCCCAAATATCTCCAAATGTAGGTCGGCACTCCAAGTGTTGCACAAAGCATGTGAAGTGTCACGTCGGTTCAACTACTTCCCAGGAGGAATGTCCCTCACCTGGACGGGCTATTATGACAGTTGTATTTCATCGGAACAGAGCTGCATCAACGAGTGGAATGCCATGAAGGACTTAGAAACAACAAGACCTGATTCACCAATCATGTTTGATGACAAGTAAATGCAGCACTATACGATTTATACTGTCACCAAATTTTAAACTATTGCAGCTGAGACCAATACAGTACAATACAATGTCCTATTTTGGTAGGCCAACACAGAGGGAAAGAACTGAATGTCTTATTAAATCTACACTCAGAAGCATTATGACATGCCAGGATCTGGAGAACGTGACTTGTAAACAGGTGATGATAAACATCTGGACAATACAAACAACAATTTGCCAATCAAATAGTCACGTGTTAAATGTGTCTTTTCAATAGATCCGCACTGAGTTGGAGCAGCACATGAACTGTAACCTCAAAGAATACAAAGAGTTTATTGACAATGAGATGCTCCTGATCCTGGGTCAGATGGACAAAGCCACTCTCATCTTTGACCATGTTTACCTGGTAGGAACTGGACTAATGACTTCAAATAAAGAAAATTATCTAATCAATGTAATAGATGCATTTGTAACATTACTCACCTATATCTGCTTGTTTATAGGGATCTGAATGGAATGCATCTAATTTGGAGGAGCTTAAAGAAACAGGGTTGGTGTTTTGCTTATTTAAAAAGATAACCCCATAGGCATGTTTAATTTTGTTCAGTACAGTTGTAATCACACATGTGTTTTGTTTTTGTTTTTTATTCAGGGTGGGCTATATTCTCAATGTTACAAGGGAGATTGACAACTTTTTTCCTGGTACATTTAATTATCACAATGTAAGAGTCTACGATGAAGACTCCACTGACCTCTTGGCCCATTGGAATGACACATACAACTTCATTGTCAAAGCAAAGTGAGTAACCTTTCCCAGTTGGAAAAGAACAGATCTCAAATCATATAGAGGTGAAACATGCATAATTATACATTTTTGTTCGCAGAAAGAATCACTCAAAATGTCTTGTCCACTGTAAGATGGGTGTGAGCCGATCAGCGTCCACTGTCATTGCTTATGCAATGAAGGAATACGGCTGGTCACTGGAGAAATCTTACAATTTTGTTAAGCAGAAACGAAGTATTACACGTCCCAATGCTGGTTTCATGAAACAACTAGCGGAATATGAGGGCATTTTGGATGCCAGGTAAAGTATTTTTTAATTTTAATAATATGTTTAAAAATGTCCAACTCACATTGATAACTTTTGTTCAGTAAACAACGACACAATAAGTTGTGGCAGCCAGGCTTGGACTGTGAGATGTCTGAAGGGATGCCGGTGACAGGTCAGTGTGGAGCAGATGAGGGGGACCATGTGATGCCAGAGCCGTCCATGTCTCCTTGTTGTCAAGAAGCTCTGTCAGAGAAAGGCGCTGCTTGTCTGCCACGCCCTACTGTTTCTCTACAGATTGACCCAGCCTATAACAATTATTATTTTCGCCGACTCTCAGACTCTGCACTAGATAGTGAACCCTCAACCCCAGTGCGTGGACCTCCCCTTTTGGGTATGGAAAGGGTGTTCATAGAGATTGAAGATGTTGAGCGGGACGCATTACTGGATGATGAATCTTTTGTTGGACGGGAAGACCTGCACCTCTCACATTTTGGGCCCTCAGCTGAGTGCACCTCTGCTCAGACGGGCAGCCGCGGAGCTGAGCCTCTGGAGGAGCTGCGCAAGAGGCTGGAGTGTAGCACAGTGGAAGAGGAGGATGAGGAAGAGGCACAAAAAGAAGAAGCAGAAATGGAGGTGCTTATGCAGCCAGACAAAGAAAGTGAAATAACAGAAGGAGACAGTGATGGCAATGGGATGGACCTCGCAGCAATGAATGACAACTCAAATAACAACAACTTTTTGAGCGTCACATGCAATCCTTTGGTGAGTAAGTAATTTTATCACCGGCTGTTTTTAAATAACACATTAAAGACTTTTTCTGTTGTTTTCATATAGGATTGTATTTCACAAAGACTATTTCCATCTGTTGACGGCTGTGAATCCATAGAATCTCCTTCCCTGACTACGCTTTGCCTTAACTGGAGTCCTAGTAGGTTCTTAAGTGCTTCAGTCTGTTGTGCCCCGGCTACCTCTGAGAGCTTTGCACCCCTAGACAGTCAGGTTGGTCCCTGGTGTAAATGTGCCAACTGTGCCCTCTCACATAATGGAATTCATAGTGACAAAAAAGTTAAATCTCAAAAGTTTGAGAGTAAGATGAGGCATACGGCTGAAGACCTTTCTGAGACTCTGCCCAAGCTGATGAAGCTGGATTCACAAGAGGAGAAGCCTGCACTGGCCTATCCAGGACAACAACAGGAGACTCTTATGCAACTTAGAAAGTCCGGTTTCGTTCGTCGCCGTGCTGAAAGACTAGAAAGACTTTCTGGGTTAAACCAAGAACATTTCTCTCCCCTGAAACCCACATTGCACACATGTCAAATGTCCAGAAATATCTCCTTTTATGCTGGTGAAGAGGAGTTTTCTTGTGTCACGGGAGATTTTTCCTCAACACCATGCCATCGCCAAGTGCATTTAGAGCCATTAGTGGTGCCTTTGAACAATGAGGCCTTGATGGGGGTAGTGGACTCTGGTTTGCTCACACCAGCCTCCTCTCCTCGTGGCTCCACAATGACACGCAGCTCCAGCACTGAGAGTCTGCGCAGTGTCAAAGGCAGGCCTGGCCTGGTGCGTCAGAGAGCGCAGGAGATAGAGACCCGCATGCGCCTCGCCGGCCTGACTCTGCCCTCAAAGCTCAAACGCTCCAACTCATTGGCCAAGTTAGATAGCCTTAACTTCTCCTCTGAAGACCTATGCTCAGTTTGTTCATCTGAGGCAGGAACTTTCTTACTCCTCTCTTTGTCTCCTGAACAAGACTCTGGACTGCAGTGGCACCCCAACTCTGCCGCTACATTCTCTGAGTTATGCAAGGAGTATCAAAGTCCAGATAGAAGACTAGCCTGGGAGCCACATAGTTGACAGGAAAGCCAATGGACACACTCAATCCTGAACATCAAAATAAGTAATAAATAAAGTCTTTCGAGGCAAAATGTATACCACCCTGTGCTTTGATATCAATTGGTGGTCATACTGAGAGCTCAAGTGGTCATATTGCTGTAATCTTACAAATGTGTAATGCCATCAGTACTGATTCCCAGACGTACAAGTGCCTTACCCTTGACGCCAGAGGCACACACCATAAATGGGAGAATTAAAGGATCTACAGATTTATTACACAGCTGTTATGTGTATTGCTGTATACATTGATTGGAACATCATATTACCTTCTTACTTGGTTGCCTACTTTTACTTATTGAACCCTGAACGTTACTGCAAGTCAAGTGAATATATTCAGTTGTTTACAACATAAAAATAAAAATTAAAAAAACAGATAAAAAGTGATACAGTTAAATGTTACCTCATGTGCTCTTTCCAGTGCGAACACTAGGACTGTTCAGATCTAGTAAACTGAAAGTTGACTGGAGGTAAACTTGCTGTTTCTTACAAACTTAGTTTATTTATTTTTGCACAGTTTTTTTTAGGTAAATGGTACATGGATATAATTAAAATACATTTATGTAGTTTTGTAATTACATAAAAAAAAAGTCTGCATGATTTATTTCCCATGTGGCATTCAAATGGTAAAACATGAATAAATAACAAAAACCTACATTTTTGTAAAGAATCAAAGTTATGATGCCAACTCTAAACCAGAAACACAATAATGAGCAGTAAAAAATGTTGATCATGCCACTGTTTTGTCAAATAATTCTGAGGAAAATACTTGAATTATAATTGTGCTCATTACTGTTGGGCTTGATGCTCTTATATCAATGAATTGTTGACAATGATCACATGTTACATAATGTTACATAATTTTTTACATTTCAGTAATTTTTGTACTGTGTATTGCTGTACTCAAATGCATAATGCACTTTTTAAGTTGAGCAAAAGGTACTGTATGTTTTCATTTTGAGAATAAACAATCTTTTACCTGAAAACATTTCATCAACATGTTATTGTTTTCATAACATCATTGAGTTTCTTAATACGTTACACACCCTTTTGCCTAGTCAAGATAACTGTGGGTACTGGTGAAGAGACAGCTTGTGTTGCATGCAAGCATAATGAGATATTAAAGCCTGCTGTGTCCAGTGACGTTTGCATTGGTTCTGGTCTGATAGATGTACAGCATATGACATTTCAGCATGAGATCCAGACAGAGTTATATTTTATGTCATTGACAAATATATTTATAGCACTTTTATAAAATGTATTTTTGCTATGTTTGCTATCACACATACAGATTATACTGCCAGCTTAAATGAACAAAGAACAAACTATGAGATTATTTCTTCACTTTGAGATAAATCAAGTTAAAGGAATTGTATGTAGCCTGCACTCTTAAAGTTTAAAAAAAAGTATCGTATCACAAACCTGGGTTGCCAGTGTTTTAACCTGCATATTGGGGACAACTAAAAAAAAAAATTATTAATGATTGGATGTAAGTGCTGGACTTAAGGTGGAGGATTTCAGCATTGAACTCATGAGAAACATTCTGCTTTCTGATTGGATAATTCCCTTGAGAACCAAAACATCAAATAAATGGTACATCATGCCTAAAGTTTTTGTAATTAAGAGTAAATAAGCATTCTAATTATTATCAGTAAAATATTATACTGATATTTGATTTGAATGTTTGATGTTCACCTCCTGGGGACACAAATCTTACAGTTGTTTTATTAATATACACAGTTATACACAGTTAAGTACAGATATAAAAGGTGTTTTTGCAATTAAAGATAAAGTAATTAAAAATAAAAATAGATAAAACACATTTCACATAACTTTCTACACTTCTAAATGTGAAGCCATGCACAAGAAGCAGGTGAAATGAGTTCAGTTTAGCCTATGACAGAAAGCAGAGAAAAAGGAGTGTGATTTAGTTGCACATGTGACACACGGGGGCAGACTGTCTCAGAGGCCTGACACAGAAGGCATGCTCCTCTCTCTTCTTAGGGATATAGTCCCAGTGTAGACAGATGACCTTGTGGTTTAGAACATAATGAGGCAAGACTTCAGATAGTTAATTTATATACTTTATTATTATTATTTATATAATGGGGCTCACATTTTATTATTGGAGTCTTAATGCCGTGGAAGGACACAAGGTAGTCAAAAATTTCATTTCATTTAGCCTGTACCGTGTCACACATCCAACACAGAAGAAGCACAAGTACAGTTTAATTATGGGCTCTCTTCTCTTTCTAGTGTAAGGACTTTACTCTTGTTATCAGTCTATGTATCCTGTTCTGAAAGTTGCCATAGAGACCAGGAGAAACAAATGGATAATGTCTGTAGTTTCTGTTGGCTAGATAATGTCTCACATTTCTGGTTAACTTCAGTAATGTGCTGAACCCACCCATGGAATTAATCAACTTATACTTATCGCATATAGTATGTAACAGTGAAGCAAAATTATAAACTAGAAAAACACATTTACAGATACAGGGGCTTTAATTCATGACGACTCTGCACTTCTGAGCACTACATAACCTTTAAATATTTTTTCCCAAATAAGATAATAAATAGTAAACTTCTACGTCTGTCTTCAATTTCACAACATTCACATGATAATATAGCCCACAACACAGCATGCACTAAAATGCAACATTAGTATTGAAGTATGTCTGAGTTTCTAATTGTATTAGTCAAATGTGCTGTGACATCACATGGATGTAATATAAGGCTCCCATTGCTTGTGCATTTGAAGGAGGACTGAACATTACCAAACAACCAACAAAGAGCACTCTGTCAATCCTCCAGGGAGAAGACCAGCAGCTCGGACACTACCTCTGCCCGGTGAGTACATCTGACAAAAAATGAAATATTGTTAGGACATAGAAACTATCCATCTGTAATATCAGACAGTTGAGTTAAGTTGTTTTGAGATAAATAAGTAATAGCTTTTTAGGATTTTGATGACTAGATTTTAAGTCTAAAGTATGTTGAGGCTGCCAAACACATGCCGATCAAGTGATCAGCAGTAGGCATTCATGCGTGAGACAAGATAGTAGACCGTATTGTTAACAAGCATGCTCTGCCTTAAGGAAAAGTCTTCCCACATTTATTGTCAGGGGTAGTATTTAAAGATACAAAGATATTTAAAGATATATAGCATAGAATGTTTCACCAACTAGTTGGTATTTGTGTTAATTTCTGATTCTCACTTGGTATCACAGCATGAAAGATACAGTAGAGTGTGTCCAGCAGGGCTGTGTGTCAATATGAAAACAACTGTCATATGTTGTTACACAGACGCCAGACACACTGTTATTGTGCATTGTGTCTAATTGTTTTTCTGCACATTTGCAGTTTAGTGAAAACTTGTTACACAATAGTCAGTTACACTGATGGAGTATTCCAGAAACCCTTAACAGAAATGCATATTATTACTTATTGTAGAATAACAAGTATGAAGGCTAGATGAGGTTAGATTTGGTTTGTGGCACTAACATGTTTTACTTCACAGAACAAAATGGGACAAAACCAAGACAAAGTTGAAGATGGAGAGCAGGTGCCAGGTGAAGAGCTTGTGGCATCAGGCTTAGAGTCTGGAGAATGCCATCATATAGGTGATGTCATGGAAGGAAGCTCCACTGATAAGAAGGCTGCTAACACAGAGGAAAAGATGGGGGAAAAAGATGCTCAGAATTTTGAACAAGACAACCAGAAGCCAACAACATCTATAACTGAGAATTCCTTGTGGGAGACTTCTTTCCCTTCTGAAGCGGTGAGAGTGGGACGAGCTATCGGAGAGCGAGGAAGACGCAGGGTACTGCATGTCCATGAGACAAACCAGAACCAAAAAGACTGCGAGAACATCAGAACTTTGAATCAGATCAATAAGACCAGACAGGATCATCCCTCAGTGACCATGGAGCAGGAGACTGAGGGAAAAGTCCCAAATGAGGCCAGAGGCATCTGTTTCATTCCTGTGGATGGAGACTCTCAAGATTTTGGTGAGATGAAGATGAAAGGAAAAGGTCCTTCAGCAGCAACGGCTGAACTATCACTCTCCAAACATCCAGACCAGATGGACATCATGGAGGTTGAGGTCAAAGAGGAGGGCGAAATAAAATATTCTAGAGAAACAGTATGCCACTTCAGAGACAGGAAAGAATTAACTTGTGTTAAACCCCAACATCCTGTGAAAAACATGGCACAGAAAGAGCCTCTATCAGACATGAGCCGCACCATTCACACCAACAGCCCAAAGATGGTATCCACTACAAAGGGCAATACAGTTGTACTTAATGAATGCAGCAATTTAGGTGAGGAAATTGACAGCTCTTTCAAAAGAAGCAATGGAAATGGTCCTCATACTGGGTCATTGAAATCAAATGTTGGCACAGTGCCTATAAAGCAAACAGTGTCCCCATGTCTGGATGAAACACAAGAACCTGGCTCAATTCTGGAGAAACTCCTGAAAAGAAACAAGACAGAGGCGACATCATCTCTTTCCAGAATTAAAGAGGTTGCTACAGACAACACCCATGCATTGAACACTATGGAACATTACAACGCTGCTCCACTGTCCACAGAAGTAGCTGGCCAATCATGTGACAAACCCATCAAAACTGTTTCTGCAACAACCAAGCAACATCTGAACAGAAATCCAATGCTTACAGGTGACTGTAGTTCTCCAGGTGGGCACTACAGTCAGCCAGCAGAGAGTGAAAATGCATCTGACAGCTTGAAAATACACCACAATGATTTTATTCCTTCAGATAATACCAAAGCAATACCCAGTTCTCATAGGGAAAAAGGATGCAATATGAATGTTGTTACAGATGATGTGTTTGAAAGTCGATCTCCAGGTGTTAGTGCAGATATGGTGCCAGAAAAAGAAGCCACAACTGTAAGAAGATTAAAAGTAAAACCATGTCAATTCCAAAAGGCAAAAGATGATTCTGTGATAGTCAGGGACAAACCTCAAGGTGCCCTTAGACCTCGGCCAGTCTCTGAACTCATAAGAGAGAGCATCCAAATCCATGAAAAGCTGGTGCAACAGGAGAGGTCCAGCCCAGCTGAGATCAAGGCCAGCGAGCATGGGCAGTCAGTCAGAGTGGCACAAATGAAGGCAGCCTTTGACTCTGCACAAAAATCTCCGGAGAAAACCATTGAGAGGAAGCCATCTATGAGAAAAGGTAGGTCAATAAAACATAGACATTTTCTCTTGTCAGAGAAATAATGGTTAATTTCCAAAATAGCTTTGTGTGGCCAAACAAATTAGGAAAGTCCACTGCAACTTAGGCTACACATAAAAACCCTATTAATTAGCCTAGAGAAATAGGCGGTTTCGACCTATTTTAGGCTTAACCCAAAGCACTAATTTATCGGCTTATGTTTAGGCAAATCTCATTCATGACTCATATTGTATTGTCCTTTTATGTTGAAATGGAGGAGTGGAGAAGGTGTGACGTGAGGTAGGATCATGTAAGCAGGTGTGATCTATGAAGAGGAGAGTGCGTGAGGAAGTGCAGACAAAAAAAATCTATAAATCTCAGTATATGTTTCCCATTGGTGAAACTTGTGTTTTGCCTGTGCATAGACCTCTTCTTTCTTTGTTCAGACACACCTGAGCTCTCAGGTTTTCAGACCAACACTCTCAGGTTTTCAGACCATCAGACTGAAGCCACACAGATGGCATCAAGTCAAGTCAAGTCAAGTCAAATTACGATTGGTAGCTTTAAAGAATATAGTTTCAATGTCAAATGAGGGCATATAAATGTTGGCCAACATTAGTAACACTAATCTATTTGTTATGCTTAATGGAAAAAAGCTCCATAAAGAACTCTAACGGCTCGCCCTGTGACCACCTTGAAAAAAAGACACTTTCAGTAGCTGAAAGTGTCTTTTTTACTCACAGATGTATTATATCACAGATCACAGCATTCTTAAATTCCCCATACAGTGCTGCTGGGCGCTCTCAGCAATCAATGGCAATGGCTCCATACAGGGCTGCCAGAGCAGGGGCGGAACCCAGAGCACATACTTGTGTCAGCACTCCCTCCGCACAGAGGCAGGCGGCTTCTCCTGTAGGAATCTATCCGGATACTTCCTAAACTGTGTCCTAACACTACCGAGGCAATCGATTCATTTTTCTTTCAGGAGGTAGGTTCAAAACAAATTCTGACATTCTCTTAAAATCTCAACCAAGGCGTCTAATTGTTTCCAACTGCATTTTTGGGACGATCAGGAAGGAAAGTGCATGCGCTAGGTTAGCTAAAATCAATCGGGACGCACCATACTTGCCTAACTACTTTTCAACAACTCGAACTCAGTTTGCTCCACTGTTTGCCCCCGCAGTTTTCATGTTGTCTTAGTAGGTTTTGTGCATGAGGAATGATGATGAGGTGGGATGTTCTTGTCAAAGCCCAAATGTGCTGTAGATCGCACCATGGGGTGGGGGCAGAGTACGACCGTTAGCCTCTAAACATCAGCCGGAACAAAAAGTTTATTGTAAGTGAAATAACTAGAGGCAAAAACACATGTTTAATTAGTTGTTACATAGTGCAGTTGCCTACGTGGTTCTCTAATGCCCCGTCAGCCCAGGGAACAGTTTCAGTTTCCAATCACGCGGTGTGTAACAGGAAGTGGGACAGTGGCGCACCTGAGTTTGTTTTATGGGCCCTACCTGTAATCTGCCACATGCACAATGGGCACCCACAGGACACTACAACAGACTTTTATGATGGGATTATATGGGCTTGGTGCCAGCACTGGCCTTTTGCTTATTGTGGAGAAAAATGAGGAAAGGCAAAAGGTAATGCCCTCAAGAAATGCATTGATATACTGATATGCGAAAAGAATAGCGAGGTAAAAATAGCCTACGCTGCTCACTATAAAAGATAAAAACATAAACTGAAAGCATATGATATTCCTTTTTCAAAATGTAGTATTCTAGTCAAACCCAGTTTTTATGATGCCCAGTCTTTTTTGTTGTCTGAGTGGATACACAGTCACATTTTATTTTCCAGATTTGTCTTATTTGTAAGAAAGACTGCAGTTTAAATGAAGCTAACTGTGTTTAGTTTTAGAGATTTTCTTGCCCCAAGAACCAACTAGACACGGGCAATATCTCTTCTACAAGACAATATCAAAATTCTTGTTTTGAATGTACAGAAGTGGAATCTGTATTCTCCCTCTAATGATACTCATTGTGGTGTGTTCAGAAAGTGAACTTCCAGCAGAATCCTGTAGCCTTACTATTAAAACACAAATTATAACTCTAATTACTGTTGCAATGCTTATCTAGAAAATCACAAAGATATCTTTTAATAAGGTAATACTCATGCACATTTTCTGTGAACATTATATAATTGAACCTGAACATAGAATTTACAGGTACATTTAGTACACGATCTAATGCTCTAATGGATTGCAAAAGGATGATCTGATTATTGAAAAGATTATTAATTGTCCATATCACCTAGGTCTTGTGATTCAGTGATTCTGGGATGTCAAACTTCTGAAAAACCTTCTGAAAATGCATTGGTTAGACACACTTCCTCTTCCAGGTTGATTTGCTTTCCAATTTACATGATATTATGAATTATTGCCCTACTAATTAACAAACATTTTCACTGTATAATATTTTTCATATACTAGTGGTGCCATTATATGGCCACTGGTTTAATTTCCAAAGTATATTAACATATTGATGTTTGCATTTTCTTCAGCATTCTAGGTTTATTGATGGAACAGGATATAGGTCTAGTCGATTAATCAGATTATATATTAGTAGTCAAACACATTTTTTACTTGTTGACTACTTAACAGGGTTTTTATAATGATTTGAGAGGGAATTGTGTAAAAAATTATAACTTTAATGAATAGTTATTTTTATGAAATCCTGTGAGCTTGAATGTGTTTTGCTTTTACTCAACTAGAGCCCTGTAGGACTTTCAAGAGGAGTACACTACATGAGGAGGTTTATTCCTCCTGTGGTCTGTTGGGGATACTGCACAGGCCACAGGAAGAACTTCCTGCTGGTGTTGTCTACTGTGTGTTCTGATCAACAGACACACCATTTGTTTTCTGACACACTTGCTGTGCTGTCAGAGCTGCAGAATGTCAAGAATTTTATTTCTCTGGGAACTAATGGGAAGGTAGATTTATGCTCACCTGCATAAAAAAGTTATTTCCATGTGACCAACAGCGTTTGATTAGGGAGAAGTTTTAGGCATCCAGGCCTTTAAAGTATATCTAAGCCTATAGGCTCTATTCATGCTACGTCACAAACCAGGAAGATGTTTGGAAAAAAGCAATTACAACTTCTGACAGGCTTTGTTCTCCGAAGTAAGTTTGATAGAATCTAGGAAAAATTAGAAAATGGCCCAGTTTTCTTCATCTAAATGTCATTGTAGCGTTCCATTATGTTAATCTTATCAACAATTACAACCATACATATCACAGTCGGTAGACAAGCCCAGTGTCAGTAATATTCTAGATACTTGTAATTGCTTCTTTTCACACATCTTCCTGGTTTATGACGTAAGCATGAATAGAGCCTATTGGAAATTTTCTTAAAATAGGCCTAAAATAGGACTATATTAGCATTAATCATAAAATGTTATTATTAATAATAATGTTATTAATACTTATAATATGTGTACATGTTTTCTGATTTTGTATCTGCATGCTGTTTTTCAGATATGAGTTTTGTGAGAGTGAGCAAATATCGTCACGTCTTTGGCCAGACGGTGAAGAATGACCAATGCTATGATGATATCCGAGTATCCAGGGTCACATGGGACAGTCATTTCTGTGCGGTCAACCCTAAATTTGTTGCTATAATCATTGAGGCTAGTGGTGGTGGAGCCTTTCTTGTCATTCCTCTGCACAGGGTAAGCACACATATTAACTAGGCCTACATATTGTATTTAGATCTGTAATAAAAATGGTTTTCAAAATTATATTTCCACTGCACTGTCTGAAATCAGTCTGCATGGTAATGGTTTGGGTCTGATTTCTGATGCATATGCTTATAATATACTATATTATATATTGGGCCTCTGGGCAAACTGAAAAATAACCTGTGCAGTTTGTGCGCATATTGCACGGGATACCATTGGGAAGTGCGCATATTATTTCTGCCCCAAAACTGGTATCTAAATGAGACCAGTCAGCGAGTGCAAGTTTGCGTACCTCTGCTCCTGTGGGATATTGAATTGTTAGTGTGAAGTGTGTTTAGGGCATGTTTTTAGGATATGGAACAAGTCCAGTTTGATGGACGGCTGCTGGGGAATATTCTGGTTCAGTGGAAGACTTTTAGAGGTCAGGGCTAAGGTTTCGCAGGTAAAGAGTTTATATTTTATTCCCCATGCTTTGAAAACAATATGAAACGCCCTATAAAGTACACAAAGTACAGGATCCTGTGCAGAAGATTTACACTTAATTGTCTGTACTGCCTACTATATTATCACGTAGTTTTTGCTCATAGTTGTTCGGCAGGTGCTGCCAGTTTTATTACAACTTCATTTGCATTTCATCTGTCTCAGATTTTGCACACATTGGTGAAACGTATGTCATTTGGTGTTTCACTATGGGAATCGTTGCGGGTGTGATCATCCATGGACACTCCAATGGCACCACATCTGTCTCTGACTGTAGGAGAGATATCTTATCTCAGGTGGCCGGGGAAATTTACCATCCCCATCCGGACCAGCTAGCACTCTAGGCCTGGCCCCTGAGAGGTGGAATTTGAATGCTGCTGGTCTATCTGCACAGACAGAAGTGTTCTGTGCTTTCTGCAGCAGTTGGTGGACAGGTGCAAAGCTTTCTGGATTGCCCTTTGTCTTCACCCTTTTGAACCCTTGGAGGCTGTTTTTTTTGACGCATGCTACTTTAAAGGTGGTTTAGCTTCTTGCTCTGACATCTGGCGACTAAGTTAGTGAAATGCAAGCCTTGTTGATTAGACCGACATGTTTGCTGTTTTGCCCCTGGGTTATCCAAGGTGCTCCTGCGCCCCAACCTGACCTTTGTGATGAACGTGGATACGGCATATATCTGTCCAACTTTAGAACTTGCAGCCTTTCATCCTTTGCCTCTCTCCTCTTCTGTGGTGCTTCAACTTCACTCCATGTGCCCCGTCTGGGCATTGAGGTTGTATGTTATACAGCTATAACAGATGTATGACAGCTGGCCTTAGAAAGGTTCATGTCATGGGCTTCTCCCTACTTGGACAAGCCAGTATCCAGTTAGAGGTTTCACACTTGATAGGTGAAGCCATCTCCTTGGCTTACACCTGCAAGGTTATGGACTCTTCACAGGGGTTGAGGGCACACTCCACCAGGGGTGTAGCCACTTCATGGGCCCTGTTCAGAGTTGTATGCATCCAGGATATATGCGCTGCATCCAGTTGGGCATTGTTACATACCTTTGTGCAAATCTATAGACTGAATGTGTCCTGTCCTGGATGTCTCTAGTCCTTCTTTGGCTCCGGCAGTCCTAGAACCTGGGGTGTCTGGCTCCATTTAGGGTCAGTTTTCTACCATCAACCTACTACTTCAAGAGGTTTATTTGCAATTTGGGAGTGGGCCATATCTCTTATAGTGGAACACCGAACAACGTGAGAAAAAGAACTCAAGGTTACTCAACGTAACCCGGGTTCTTTGATAACAGAGTGAGGCGTTTCACCTTCATTGCCCATCTTGCAAAGCAGTAAGAAATAGCTTTAGAATGATTACATTAGTAGGTAGGCTGACTGTATCAGTAGAGGGTGTGGAGGTGGAGCTCGAGATGCAGTCATCCTGTCAGAGATGGGGGTTATGTTAAGTAACTTTAAGTTTTTGCATATTCATGTATTTATAGGAGCAAAATTGCGCTTCTTCTTTTTTAGTATCTCTGTTAGAAATTGCTCTACTTTTAGTGTGTTTAGCTGTTTAGCACATGAGCAAACAATAAATGAGGCCCATAGACACACTTGGTGACTTGAAATACAGTTTTACGGTTGACAACTCTAACCTGAGTCTGTAATTAGTGTAAACAAGTGCTTGGACACCTCACTCTGTCAGACCTGTCACACAGCAACTGGTTCAGTTCTGGAGAGGGTGATAGCCCCTTTGTGGAAGTTTACGCAAAAAGGCTTCATTGAATAAAAATTTAAAGATTTTTATTCTGACACATAGCGGTTTACGATTGCTTAAAGGTCCTACATTATACAAAATTTAGCTTTAAGCCATGTTATAAAGTTTATAACTCATTACATTGAATAATTAAGATGCTAGGAATGTATTGGAAAAGTGAGGAACAAGTTTGGATGACCACGAAACAATCTGAAATGAGTAGTTCAGTTTTTTACATTAAGACTAAAATGTGCAACCTTAAAGGTCCTATATTACACAAAACTGACACTTGTGAGCTTTGAACCACATTATGTCAAAAACATACGCGGAGCTGTGTTTTGTTTCATTCTCACATGTTTGAATAACCCTTTATTATTAGTCTCTTTATATTGCCAAATCTCAAAATGCTCTGTTCTACCTTATGTCATGAATTTATCTGTGATTTTTAAAGTTTATCAGCTAGTTTTTTTATCTTTTGTTCAACTGAGATTGGATATTTTCAGCACTGAAATTGCCAAATATTTCTAGTGAATATGTGGAGTTTAAAAACACAGTGGAAGACTTCCTTATTACCACATGGAACAGAGTGTTTTCTGTTTGAGAGAAGAACCTAAATATACAGGGTATGTGTGTTAATTATGGGTGAATGAAACCTCCTGGTATGTTTTTGATGAGGAAACATTATAATCTAGAATTAAAAAAATAGCGTAATATAGGCTCTTTAAAAAAAACTCACTTCATAGAGCATTTTTTGATGTTTTAAATTGCTATTAATTCAATTACTCATTTGGGTCAGGGCACTGCTGCTGTGGTGATACTCGGGATCTATAGTACTGCCAAACCAAAACTTTCCCAAACTTTGGTTACTTTAGGCTAAGGATCTTTTCTCTGCTTGGTTAACTCTGCATTGTCGCTTCTGCCTCTCAGTCCTGCTGACTGCAGATTTTACCTTATATGGTCATGTAGAGCTCCCTGTCTGACAGGCTTCCAAGACCATTTCTTTCCTGCTTTGCCATTGGCTGGTCTATGCCGAGTCAGTACTTGTCTGAATTCTAGGATAGGCCTGGATCCTGAGAGCGGCACAGACAAGAGAATTATGCAACAACAATATTCACCTCTAGAGTTAAAAGATTAACCACAAACCACAAACTTTGTAGTTATTTAATTTACTATTATTCAGGTAAAATGGTGTTATGCAGAGAACTTACAAGGACTGATCTCTCAAATTTACTCTCAGTATTACTCCCAATATTGGCAGTATGTGTCAAAAATAAATATTGTGCAATGTGTTTCTATGCTATTGAGCTTCAACTGAACCTTTTACACATTTTAGAACTTTCCATTGGCTCACAGTAATATTACGTTTTGTCTGCTGTAGGGCTTTTCTTGTTTGTTGTTTTGGGTGGTTCTCTAGCACAACATTCTCAGACATTTTGGTTGTGTGTGCATGTGTGGATCACATGTTTGGCTGCAAAGAAAGTGTGTAGCTGAAAAGTATTCCTCATCCAGGGAGCACACAAGTGTTTTAGTGTTTGTGATGAGTTTCCAACTCTGTGATTCACACACTGTATGCTTTTTTTTTTGTGTGTGTTGTTACTTAGCAGCTGTTGTTGTTTTGACCATCTATATAAAATTAAGTTCTGATTTTGCTCTTAAATAGTTGGAAATGTGTGATGATTATTTGTAGTTTAAACAAAGGACACAGAACATAGAAACATAGCAAATATCATCTAACTACATACTTGTATAGGCGTGGATACAAATAGACATAAACTAATCAATTGAGATGAGATGAGATGAGATGTCTTGTCCAATATCCCTAAAAAATCTAAATGGCCTTTAGGCTCCATTTTGCTCTATTCTGTTTATTTCTAGTGCTAGAGTGGTAATATTTGATTAAGAGGTTTACTGCGTTTTTGCATCTATAGCATAGTTGTCAAAAGTATTGAAAATTGAATACTAAAAAATAATAAAACTGGTATAGAAACTAGATGGTCATTTGAGCAAAGAAATTTGAGCAAAGAGCAAAGTACTAGAGGATAAAATTTCACATTTTCTTGAACAGTTTTAGAATCATATAGAGATTTATCAGAATTGGTAAAAAGCAAGTATTATTCCCTAAAAAAGACTAGAAAATAAAAGGCAAATCTACTAGTATTGCACAATTCGTTCATAAAGTATTTCAAAGTGCTTCACAGAATAAGAGGGCTATTAAAATCACAATACAAATAAATAAAAACATACATGATCTTCATAAAATGACCACTAAATAAATGTTGCAACAAAACTGCTCTCTCTTTTTAAACTGTTTGATCCCATTGCCATCCATTCCAATCACTTATTTTCACCCGCACTGTTCTTTTTTGTTTTCCAAGGAACACTGAGGAACAGATAATTTCTTTATGATATGTAAATTAGGCGTGGGTGAGATTATCACAATATTTTTGGGATTGTCCAAAGTTCAGACAATATGGCAAGCCATCAAAAATGTATTAAAATGTGCTTATAAATATCGCACAAAATGTTGAAGCTAGAGTTATTAGGCCCAAGCCCCACAAACTGGTAAACGACCTATTATGCGTAACTACGCATGAATCATACATTCACCCAAGACACAAATCATGTGCACACAAATAAGTAGTGCACAAATCAAACATTGTAATGTTAGATGGGCAAAGCCTAGTGCACATAAAAGGAGTACTTCATAGAGGGATGATGTACTCGTTATATCACAGTGGGTGTTAATAAAGTGGTATGACTCCCCCCTCACCTTGCGAGGCAATGCAATTACCAATTGCGGATATTATGTTTATTGCTGTGCATGTGTAAGGATGCTGTGTGTGTGTTTAACCTTCAACATGTTTAATAGGGTGTATCTGGATGTATTTATATGTTTTTAATTATATTTTATATTCTGTTAAATTCCAGACTGGCAGAATTGACAGTTCACATCCCACGGTGTGTGGACACAAAGGCCCAGTGTTAGACATTGCATGGTGTCCCCACAATGATAACATTATTGCAAGTAGCTCTGATGACTGCAGCATCAAGGTATGTTTTCCTGCAATACTAGTATATGAATGTTAAAACTTGCCAAGTGTGCTTATGTAAAGCAGTGGTGTGCAAGCGGTATGATAAGATAAGGCATGCGTTTCCTATGTCTCTGACCACTGTCACGTCACTATAACACTTAACCTGTTAATGATGCTCTACTTAAAAACACTGTGTTGTGGTCCAGACCCAGCAATCATATTTTTTGGCTAATGCTGCCATCTAGTGGTTTGATCACTACATTTACTTTACACTAATGGGTATATTCTACAGATGATTTGTACAGAAAAAAATAAACAGAATTTCATAAATTGTGACCTCCCATATTATTGTTATTACTACATTAATGATACAATGAGCAAGAGTATATTGCAGATTACATTGACCCATTTGAAAGTATGAGTACAGGCTGGTATAGTCTGGATTAGTCAGTGATTGTCCAAATGTGACAGGTCCTAGTGGTTGGTGAGGTTCTGTTTGTTTGATTCAGAGTCAATTTTAGTCCTCTTATCAACCTAGTAAAGTCAGGCTGAAGCTATATTTAAGCCTTAGTCTTCTTCTAGACCTGTTTTTTCTAATGGTACTTGGAAAGCAAATTCACCTTTGTGCAACAAATAAACATTGTCTTACCTAAGTTCTACTTTTTTTCCAATATTGTAGATCTGGGAAATTCCAGAAAATGGGTTGATCTCACCTCTAGAAGAACCTCTTCTGGAACTGGATTACCACTCCAAGAAAGTGGGCATAATCTCATGGCACCCAGTAGCAAGTAACATTCTTCTGAGTGCAGGTAGGAGTCCGTATTGTATGGAATTAATAACAATGACATGAGCAATTTCAACTTCACAACAACTGATTAAATGAGTTATTCTTTTTTTTTTTCATTCACACATGTTTGAGTAACTCTTTATTTTTAGTCTGTCCAAATCTCCTAAATTCAGAATTTCAAGTTAACCACCAAATTTTACCTTTTGTTCAGTAGAGATAGCTGATTTTCACTATTATGAATTAGCCAGATGATTCTGAACAGTGTGTGTGAGTGAAGTGTTTCCTAGTTAAGAGAAGAACTCTGCTTAACCAGCACTTGTGCTAAAAGCAAAGCATCTGGGTTGTCGAATGCGATTGTGATATGCTTAATAAACATAAGTTATAAATACGCAGAACTTGTGTGTTAAACGTGAATGAAATAAAGCACAACTCCAGATATGGTTTTGAGGAAACAGAGATCAAAAATACTTTAATATGGACCCTTTAAAGACAAATTCTTAGTTACTTACTGGAAGTGCTATTTTCACAGGTTGCGACAACATCATTGTTATCTGGAACTTGGACACATCGGAGGCTCTGATTGAGTTGGACATGCACCCTGATCTCATTTACAATGTTTGCTGGAACTTCAATGGTAGCCTTATTTGCACTGCCTGCAAAGATAAGACAGTGCGTGTTATTGACCCTCGCGAAAACAAGATTATTGCTGTAAGTATACTGGGTTTTGAAAATGTTTGTAACATGTTGATAAAGATTAACTGTTAACTGAAGATGTGTTCCTATTGACCTATATTTACCTCAGGAAAAAGAGAAGGCCCATGAAGGCGTTCGGCCGATGCGAGCCATTTTTCTGAAAGATAATAAGGTGCTCACCACTGGCTTCAGTCGCATGAGTGAAAGACATGTGGCTCTGTGGGACAAGGTAATTATTTCACTACATTTTGATATTATTATTGATTGAGTTAATAGATACAAAAGGCTGCAGCCAGTAATCTGAATTACATGGGAAGTGCACACAGCTGGTGATTTAGTTTAGTTTATTTAATAAGATGGCAACAGTGCACAATATATATTCACTTTAAGAGGAGAGCTGTATTGCACCAGGTTGTAGGTGCTAATTTCCACTAATAGTTTGAACATGTCATCAGCTTTTGGTAACATATTCCACTGACAAGTGGCCATGCAAGAAAATCTGAGATTCGAAGAAATATTGTGGTTTATAAATTATGAAGGAGCAGCAATATCATAGATGATCAGCAGACAGAACTTTAAATACATCCAGTTTTATCAAGTTTCAAAATCTTATATTTTTGTTGTTTTTTTAAGTTAAGTTTTACAAGAATATGGCAGTGATGAAATGGAGGACTGTCCATGACTCTTGAGAGAATGTTTATATAATGATTGGAGAAGCCTCTTGCCTCACTATGTTTTCTTTGCTCTCAATAGTAGAAATCCAATCCTATTCACTTTATCACTTTATTTATATAGCAGATTTCATAAACCATTTCCAGAGTGCTCCACAAATACATAGTAAGACCAACAGTAATAAAATAATGATCAAATAAATGCTCAAATTTAATCACACTAGTCTTAAAACAATAAAACCAAACTAACCAGTAAAATCAAATAAGAGCAATATTCACTTAAAGTCTTCAAATGTTTAACATAGCTATCAGTAAACTCTGCAATCATATTGTGACATCTATTAACCATAAGGAAGGGGGAAAATAATGCTGAGATATTGTTTTTAGGATAACATGGAAGAGCCCTTGGCAACGCTGGAATTGGATGTGGCTAGTGGAGTGCTCTTGCCTTATTATGACCCAGACAGTAACATAGTTTACCTTTATGGAAAGGTAAGATTTAGCTGTGTAGAAATACAATTCAAAATATATATTGAACAGACTATTATTATGAGTATTATTTGCATTAACTTGACAGGGCGATACCGTGATTCGCTACTATGAATATACAAATGAGGAGCCATATGTTCATTATATCAGCACTTTCTCATCAGCTTCCACCCAGAGAGGCATGGGCTTTATGCCAAAAAGAGGGCTTAATGTCAGTAAATGTGAAATAGCCCGGTAAGTGTTCTGTAATAAAAACCTTTGCCACTAGAGGGCAAAATGTCTAAACTGATTTTTTTTTTTTTCTTCAGATTTTATAAACTTAGTGAAAGAAAGTGTGAACCTATTGTAATGACTGTTCCAAGAAAGGTAAGTCTCTATGATCTTCTTGTTATAAGCCAGTAAATGAGCTGTATAGAATGACTTGTCTTCTTTTTAGTCCGACCTTTTCCAGGAAGACTTGTATCCAGACACAGCTGGACCGGAACCTGCGCTGGAAGCAGCTGAGTGGTTTGAGGGCAAAAATGCAGATCCCATCTTTATCTCACTTAAGCCTGAAAATATCCCTACAAAGAACCAGGAAGGGAAAGGGTTGAAGAAGACCATTTTGGCCAACAGAGTGGTCAAGAAAAAGGAGAATTCAAGCAGTGCCAATCAGAGTGTTGCGTCAGCATCATCGGGTGTAAGTTGTCTGTGCCCCCTCTAATTAATGGCTTGCACTCAGAGCACTACACTGTAGTCATTCATTCACATCGGCCTCTTCGGCCACTACAAATCATTCGTGCACACACACTTTCATACTAAGGCAAGACACTTGACTCGCATTGCCACAATGTAATGTCAGAACTTGGTCCAATCAAGAGTCGATTCTTCAACCATCTTGTAGGGGGACCACTGCTCTAACCACTGAGCCACTGTGTTAATCTTACCACAACAAGAAACAAGAAGAGTAGTGTCTGTTCAGAACATACTGTTTTTGCATCATATCAGGGTTGTCAGGGTTCAAAAGGTTTTATATGTAGATCAGCCCAACCTTTGCATCAAACTGTCCACCTGTGTAAATGAGAGGCCCTTACTCTGAACACAGAATTCTTGTAAGAACCATTTTGATTGATCATGATTGACAACATACACAAAAAAAACTTGAATTCACCTTGCTATTTGACTGTGAAATAAAGTAATGCTGGACATAAACAGTTGATGGATTTGTTGTGGATGTTTAAAAATATTATCTTGGACCCAGCTAAAAGCAGAATATAAATGATTCCCTCAAAAAAAATCCCTTACAGCAGTCTAGTAGCATAGCGCTCTCGTAGTGTCCCCTTCTGTTGATCTAAAGCTAATGCTTTAATGTGTTTTTGCCAGGTTAAAATTGTAAGTTAAAATTGTAAGTTTGTACATATATTTCTATTATTGATTTAATTATATTTTCCCATACAGACTTCTGAAGTTCTGAAGTTGCAGGAGATGATGCAGGAGATCAAGTCTCTCACAGAGCTGGTCAGCAATCAGGAGAAGCGAATCAGCCAGCTCGAGGAGAAAATAGCTGAAATCACAAAATAAACCATGCAGTTTTGGTGCTCATGCTTTCCTCTGCCAAGACATTTTTTTGTAAAACATATTTTTGTACAGCCATGTCTTGCACCTTTCTTATTGAGTCATAAGACCAAAACAATTACAGTATCAAATGTTTCCATTAATTTTAAACACCTGAACACTAGCTATGCTTGAAGCCAACTCAACTATTGTTTTAAAAGAAGATAGTATATACTGTATATGTTGGCTCCACATTTTTCATTTTTTTCTTTTTGAAAACTCACATTCCAAATTATTAGTTTAAATCCTGTAAGTCTTACTTAGTTTCATTCCATAATAGCATGGATGTCTTAAAGCTACAGTATCAGGTAAAAGTCTAATATGACTTGACATGAAGACCTCAATTGTCTAATCGTCTAATTGTCGTGTGCCTCATGCCTTATCTACTTATATTGTACTGGGGTTTTATATTAACTGTTGACTGCTTCAGTGAATTGCTGGGTTATCCCTCTTTGACCCTATTTTAATACAATTTCCTTTGCTTAAACCATTCCTCTTAATGATGATCTTCATCTTGTATGGAGCTGGCACATACTAACTCTGTTGGTCCAGTTTTTAGTTTCTGGGGGGACTGGCATGGTTCAATCTGTTATTTGACTTTACTTCATTGAGACTGCTGTAAAGACCAAAGAGTGCCATTCTGGTGGCCATGGAAGTGTTTTTGATGGCTGTGTGAACAAATGTGTTTAGAGTAAAGGTGGACTGCTGCCCACATGTACCTTTTGAGGGGCAAGCTGTTGACAGTTTCTTTAGCCATCATGCAATTCTCAACGTCAGCGTTTTACTTAATGAATGAGATGTATGGAGAGCCTTGGTTTTGTACCTGTCATGTCCATAAGACTGATGCTCTCAATTGTCTGTTGTACTGATGGTCCAATTTGATTAGAAGAAATCCAAAGGGACTTTGTAGGTTGTGAGGAATGAATTTGACATGTATGTACGAAGGGTTTGGGAAATGGAGCAAATGCTGTGTAAACAAATATCTGTATTTTTGTTCTATGTTTGTCTGTTTGGGAGCTGGGTAATAATTTTTATATTGTTGCTTCAAAAACAATAATAAATGGATAAAGAATGTTTGTTGTATTATTAATGCAATACATTTTAATTTAATTTGTGGTGAATGTATACCCTCCAAATGTAAATGACTCACTAGGTATATGGGTAAAAAAAAAAAGAAAAGACCATCTGTCATAATAACAGAATAAAATAAGAAGGGTATAAGTCTCTTTAAATAGACTCTAAATATGTAGGATGTCTAACATAGAGATGGGTTCTTCTTAAACTCTGTGCATGTGTTTTTGGATGAAAGGTCTATTCCCTCATTGGTCATGTGCTTTGTAGACACGTTGTAATCAAGGTCATGTAATTACAGAGGACTAAGTGGGAGGCAACGAAATCTTGGGACTCGCCCTTCCAAGTACAGAAATACATTTTCTCTTAAACATAACATTTAAAAGAATTATGTTGTTTCAAACTAACATAAGTTTGTATGTATATATTTATATATATGTATATATAACAAATATATAAAAACACACAGGATTTTGATCACACAATGTGGAATGAATGCTAATATCTCTGCCAATTTTAATGAACCTTTTGTGTATACTGTGTTTCTCTGGGAGGTCAAGTAGTTATCCTGTGAAAGGGTTAACTAACCCAAATGAATGGCTGTAGAAAAAGGAGGATGAGATGTAATGTAAAGAGGGAGGAGAGGAGGCAAATTGAGGGGTGGCCATAACTTTGCAGTGAGACCTGAAACTCATTGGGCAGGACATGCTCCAAAACTGTGCTCACGTTTAGTGGAACACTTGTCTCATCATCATTTTCGGCTCTGTACTCCACGCAGAAGACCTATGTAAGTATAACATTTTCATCAGTTCTCAGGTCTCTGTGCACATGTAATATAAGCTCTAATCAGTACAACATCTTTACTGAGCATTTTATACAGGGTGTGAGAGAATGGAAAGATTTCTTTAAAATGTAATGTACTGATGTTTTTGGCATATGTAACAGTGTTTGTTTTTTTACAATTAATTGTCATCAATAATAATTACAGCAGTGCAGCAATAATCATATGTATGTGTGTACATATATATATAAACTGAACATACTCATGTGGAGACTGCTTTAGAATCTATAGATAGGACTACAGATACAGCAGTGAATTACTTAACACAGGAGTCACAGGATGTCCTGCTGTGGACAAGCAGGTATAATCACCAGTGTTGGTCAGTAACTAAAAAGTAGTCAAAAAGTAAGGGATTACTGTAATCAAATAACTTTGTTAGTAACACAGTAATGTAATCAGTATGTGTGTAAGGCATAGACCTATGGCATAAAACAGATAGGTAGCACTGGATGTCATCTTCTGGTGTCAGACACACATATCTACTATACACCAAAACAATACAATTGTTTGATAGGGGAATGTGCACGTCGCCTCTGCTTGAAACTAGGTCCTTCAACTGTAGTTAGTGTGAAGAATTTAAGTTGGCTCTTGAGCGTATTGCAATCAGTATACAAATTACTTTGGAAATGAAGTAATCAGAATAGTATTTAAAATATTTTTAGGAGTAGTCAACAGTAGTCAGTAATCAGATTAATTAAAGTAATCTGACCAACACTGGTAATCTCACACTGTATGTACAGCAGAAGCATTTTAAAGAAATGCCTTAAATTGTACAAATGATGCTTAGATATTGTAAGAATAGTAGATGAAAGATTATCCATTAATTTACCATAAATTCACAGAACATCAGTTACAACAGATGCCTGTCTGTCTGTGGACCTGTGTTGTTGTGGGCTCTGTGCTGCTTGTGCCTAGTGTAAATATAGAAGCTGCTCTCCCACGCCTCTGTTGTATACTCCCTCTTTGGCCTTTGGTGTGGCGGATGGGTGGCCTGGTACGGGTTCACAAATTATATGTCTCTCAGTACCAGATTCACTGTCTCCACCCCGAATAAGTAATGGCTACACTATATACTGTGGCTAAAATAGCTCTCATACAAAATGAAGAAACAGAAAACCAGATCCAAAGTATCACAAGGGGTTGTGGACTGTAGTAGATATTAAGAGTGATTTCGGGAGCTATAATGGAATTTACTTCTAATTTTAAAACTTTTTTTGATGCAGCGTAGCTGAAAATGACCAACATGGCTTTGAACATACTTTTTGTGGCACTGTTGTCAATCACCAAGAGCCATGCCACCCCGATGTTCTACAACATTTCCATGGATGGCAGTGGAGACGATGCACTGGAGCTCATTTTCCCCACATCCTTCTCCACTCGAGCCCCTGTTGAAGTTACCGGTAGCACAAAGGCGCCATCCTTCACTGAAACCATTACCAACACTCTCACCACCACCATGGTCCGCCTCAAAGACTTTGTTCTGAGTCGGGTGGTCGACTTCCTACAAGAGAACCTGCTCATCATCATTGTCGTCACCTCTGTGCTCATTGTGATGGTTTTCATCATCTGCTGTGCCTCAGCCATGAGCCACAAACGGAAGCTTGAGTCCTACAAGCCCCTTCCCAGCCCCCCCAAAAAGTACACCGCAGATAAAAAGGGGGGGAGAAAGAATTCAAGTGATTTTTACGAGAGGCCTTTCGCAGTTGATCACGTCAAGAGAGTTCACTCTCAGGCCTTTGCCTCACCCAAGACACTGCGTGTCCCCTCCAAGGCTTTGGTGGGTGAGAAGGGCAGGGATGTCCCATCTTCTCCCAGACAGGAGATGAGGAAGGCCAGAGACACAGAAGCCATGGAGAGACGGCGAGAGGAACCCCGGCCCAGAGATCAGCCCAGGGAGCAGCCCAGGGAGCAGCCCAGGGAGCAGCCCAGGGAGGAGAGGAAGTACAGGCAGGACCTGGCCTATGACAGAGCCAGCCCCAGCTCTATCTCCAGTCAGCCTGTCTGCACCTGCCACCTCAGGAAGGCCTACCACTAGAGCACAACCACCGCCACTGGGGTCACCATATTATAACAACTATCAGTTGAAGAGAAATAAAGAGGGTACAGTGACCCATTCTGAGACCAAGTCAGTAGTTTCATGAGGTGGCGAAGTTTTGAATGAACCAACATAGTGCAGCAGTAAATCATGTTTCAACTATAGATAAGAGAAAAAATAAACATCTCTTCCTGCACTAAAGAAATCAGTGTATTAAAGACACACTGATGAAGCCAGTTAAAGGCTCATGAGCAGAGTGCTCAAAACTAAACAACTGCAAATAAAGCAGAGTGAAATAATTGTACTGACCTGCTGTTTTACTTTTTTCATAAAGCCAGTATTAGTTTTGCTTGGAAAAAGCCTTTTTTTAAAAAAATATAATTTATGCTTTGACAATTTTAGTAAATTTTAGTGAACTTTTTTAGTAAACATACTTTGTCTGTTATTGATAACTTTACGTAAAATATTGATGTATTAAATATGATTTTACATGTAAATCATGTCATAAATATTTAATAATTTTTAACTGAGTGACATTAAAACCTCAGGCAAGTGTCCTTACAAATGCTGCCACTGTAAATGACCACTTTGTATTCTCAAAACACATTTCATTTTGATTTGTTTAATAAAGTATTAATCTTCTGATCTGTTTTTGTTACTGTTGCAAAAAATAATTTGATTTTGAATTCACCTTTGTTTGTCATCTGAACAAAGACACATTGAATGTTCTTCAGATGTTCTAACAGCTAACATCTTTTTTTGTCTTGTCAATCAACTGATATTTACTTGTTCTCACCAGTTGCTTACCAACTTTAAATATACATTTAAAAATCTAAATTCACAAAGTGGACTTTCGTTCCTACAGAAGCTCACTTATCCTACCTATATGAGCAGTTATTTCAGTCCTCCATGCTGTCCTGGTGCCATAATTTCACAAAATAACTAATGTTCTCCTTGTCTCGCGTATTGATAGTGCATGATGTTTTATTTCACATATCACTGCTATGTAGATCACTAGACGTTGTATGAAAATGAATTGTACAAAAGCATTAATGTAAGCATTGTTGCTATAACTATCAATACACTGAACAAACATGTGACTTATTAAAGCAACCAGCACCCGTTCACAAACCGTTAATCCAAATCAAATCATTCAGAAATCAAAAGTCATGAAGGATGCCATAATAGCGTGAAGCCAGTGAAAGCCTGTGACGTCTGAAACATGAGCACTGAGGAGCGTGGTGCTGGGGTCAGATTCCCTGCTCTCTGTCAAAGAGGTGCTGAATAATTCGAGAAAATACAACCCCTTCAGTTGGACTCTTCCTGGTTGGTGACACAATGACACAACAGACTGAGTGGACACTTGTTTTCAGGTAGTGTAAAAAAAAAAAACTAGTAATGGCTTCTCTTATTTTATTCAATTAGTTTAACTAGCATTTCTGTGGATTTTGTTCTTTTACAAGCTGAGGAAAAGCCAGGACAGACCAAGGTAAGACAGTACCTTAAGAATATCATTAAACTTTGATGACCTACCTGGAATTCTCAACACTAGTGGTTTTCTTATAAGAACTTTCTCCTACAACTGAAGCCACGTGGAAATAAGCCATCACTATGGAGGTGGAGATGAGACAAAAATATAAAATGGTAAGAATGTTTTTGTGCTCTTTTGGTATTTCATAAACTATGCAACTTTTCTGGTAGGGGGGTCTTGCATTTATTCAATCACCTGCTTTCCTCTAGGTTAATAATTATATCATACTGTTGAATATTCGAGTGCATCTCTGCTTGTCTCCACATCTCTCAAGCAGGTGGCAGTCCCTAAACCAGAAAAGTTACACAGTGTACCTTTAATATATCTATTTTTTTCTAGTATTGGTGTTTCTTAAAGTTTATACTTCTTATTTACAGTGAGCCATGCATTGGGGTAGATGTGGCATTTTATTAGTTCTCTGCGTCAGTCCTTTAGCTTACCTTGTGGTATCCCCCTGTCCTGCTGGATGCTGCTGTCCTCATTCAGGATTATTAGTTTTGTGTGAGTCTCTTGGTCTTCGCTCCCTCCCTCGATCAGTCCCCCTGAGCACTTCGGTTCTTTCAGTGGCTAAGAACCAGCTCTGTAACATAGATGACTTGCTCTGGCCATTCTTGAGCCTACATGAGCTCAGCCTGAGTCACAATCAGTTGTCTCGTTTCCCTCGTGGACTACCTCCCAGCCTGGAGTCTCTTTTACTACAAGAAAACCGCATCACATACATCACATCAGGGGCCCTCAGATACTTAGGAAACCTCACCCGCTTAGATCTTGAGTACAACCAAATCCGTGCAATCCAACCAGGTGCTTTTCAAGGCCTTAATAAGCTGGAAGTCTTAACTTTAAAAGGAAATAAATTAACAATCTTACCTCAAAATCTCCCAGCTTCTCTGATGCATCTGGATGTGTCGGCCAACTGCATTTCTGCTCTTGACTTGATGACCCTGTCCAGTCTAGTCAACCTGCAGGTTTTGAAGATCAACAGTAACTGTCTTCGTTCAGTTCCCGACAGCGCATTTGACACCTTGCCACGTCTGAGATCTGTGAATCTGACAAACAACCTTTGGGTGTGTGAGTGTGACATTCTGTATCTTTACCGATGGCTGCTGAGTGGACACATGAAAATGGCCACAGACCTGTTTTGCACTGAACCTGTTCATCTTGCTCACCGTCTGCTTTTAGATCTGTCAGTTATGGCCATCTGTCCTCATGTCCTACTTCCAAAAGCAAGTGTGCACAATGATGCAAGGGCACAAACCATAAAATCCCACACAGAGTCTAAGTCCATGTTAAACACCACCCAAAATGTTAATGACAAGGTCTTTAGTGGACTTTTGGTAAATGATTCTGTTCCATCTCTGACCAAGACAAGAACACACCCTCGGCATTTCTCTTTAGAGACACTGAGCTACGAGGACTGTATCTTGCTGAATACAACTCCAACACTGAGACCATTCTATTTAGAAACTACTAGAGTTCAAACTGAAAGGGGGCAGTTGTGTCGAGACAACATGACAGGGCAGCCCTCAGAGTCTAATCAAACTTCTACTGAAGAGACACGAGCTCTACAGTCTACAAACAGAGAATCTCTCTGGCCCACAGCTGAGCCAAAGTCACCCACCACCCTAAAAGACTCAACAGTGATCATCGTCCTCCTTGCTTTGTTGTGTATTCTTGTGGCTACACTAATGTTAGCAGTGCTTGTAGTTTTGAAAAAAGTACTTCTTCATCATCAGAGAGTGGCACCACTTCAAATTGGCATGAGCAGATGAGATGGTTATATAGAGATCACAAAAAGATTAAAACAATGTGTTTAAATGGCAATGCTTTGAAATGTGTGGATTTTATTTTACAATTAATTTGAACACAGAAACTCACACACTGGAGCTCCAAATCCAATTATCTAAATATATTTATCTGTGTGTGTTTATATGATAAATCAACATTTTACAACTTAAAAGTATATTTAAAATAAATAAATGTTTTTCAATTAAGCAATGCTATTTTAGCATAAATTATTGGTAAGCTTCAAAAAATAAAGCCTTAATTTCAAAATAATCACATTTGTTGTGACTGAAATACAGGAATGCATCTCTTAAAAGGTTCTCTTCTGAACGCTGTACAAAACATATTCATTTCGGGACACACATGAAGCGTCACATTATTGTACTGTATTGTAATCATGTTATGTTTCATCTATTTTTATTACTACTTCTTGTCTTGTTGTTTTAGTTTATAGTCTAACAATGCTGCTTTAATGGCATCTTCAGCAAGCACTGAAAGAAAGCAAAACAAAGTAAAATTAGGACTACACACAACAATGGTCAATGTAAAAAATATGATATCAATATTAAAAAGTATATGGAAAAAGGTTTACATTTTACTTACTTGAGCAATGAAGTTTGACTGGGGGCAGGCAGAGTTCTTTAGCAATGTCTGTATTCTTAATCTTGAGGGCTTCCTCAACCTTTGGAAATATACATCAAATAATAAAATCACATTTGAGCAACATGTACATTTTTATTCACATGTTGAATAAAAATGTACATTTTTATAACT
>KN518138.1:21099-44205 GCA_000787155.1 Scartelaos histophorus
TTTCCATTTTGTTTGCTTAACTCTGTAGAACAAAGATCATACCTAGCTAACATCTTTGCACTAGAAGTATCAAATGAAGAGGTAAAAAAACACAAAACGCGCTGACATGGGCTCTCTTGCTTGCAGTATTAAAATTAGTATATTTTTAAGAAGAGTTCTGGATATGTCTCACTTAATAGTTTCAGTCTCTGAGAAAGGCCAGAGTGACCGAAATGTTGTACTAATAAAAGTGAATCAAAAGTGAATCAAAAGTGAAACTGTGCAGCTTAAGTCTTTTCAGCTAAGTGCCTCTCCTACAAAACCAGTCGGGTGTGCAGAATCTACACAGATAAAATTGTATGGAAAGTAATCTAAATGTTAAGGTTTTTTCATTTATAAATGATAAATATATGATTTTCTCTCTCTCTGTGTAATCTTGTAGACATTATATTGCCCACCTGTAGGCTTTCTGTATGATATAAAACCCTAAAGGTATTCCTGTAGCGCTCATTTTAAAGGAAGTGTTTAATGTTACTATAGCCCCCGGCCACATCTCTGAAGCAGTCTGTCAAAGACCGTCTGGGACCCTTAGTCACCCCAAGCCCTGAGCCAACACAAGATTCAAGTGTAGACTCTCAGGTGTGTACTTATGTAGATACAATACAATATATACAATACAATATGAAACATCTGTGTTTAATATTACGTTGTCTTTATTATACCTTATCATTATTATTAGAATTCATCAAAGCCATCAGTGAAAGAACGTTTAGGTTTCTCTGCCAAGCCAGCTGCTCCTGTTGAAAAGGTGTGTCCATTGTCTTCTTTTTCACTGCTTTAACGGTAATAAAAACTGTAAATTACTGTCTAATGTCTACTGCTACATGCTACTACATGCTTCACTATATTGAAAACAAACTTGAATATAATTTCAGGTCTTTTCCACTTCCATGGGTCTTACAAAAACGGTTTACAATCCTGGGGCGTTGAAGGCTGCTCAGAAAACCACAGAGGAAGTTCTAAAGAAAAAACAGGTGCAAAATGGATTGAATAACTTTTCAAATGTGATTATACTGAAACCTTGTGTTTAATTTGATTATTTTGCCAACAGGATGCGCTAAAACTACAGCAGGATGTCAGGAGGAAGAAACAGGAGATTCTAGAGAAACATATTGAAACTCAGAAGGTAACGAAGAAGATATGTTTCTTTCTATTACCCACTCGAGTTCCTTTTTTATCATAGTACCATATATGGTGTTTCATTTACGCTGTAGGGTAGATTTATACTGACACGCTCAGAGTAAGAAGTATTACCAAGTTTCCACTATTCCTCAAACATAACTTGGAATTTATTTTCCCAAATGTTAAGACCGTGTATATTTCATCTTTGTGTTAATGTTTGCATAGCTTTTACTGACATTTTGCCACTTTCCTCTCACAGCTCCTCATTTCCAAACTGGAGAAGAATAAAACGATGAAAGCTGAGGATAAGGCAAAGATTATGGAGACACTGAGCACCTTGACCAAAAGCATCACAAAACTGCAAGAGGAGATAAAAGGCATCTCAGCCAGTGCTCCCATTCGGACGGCTAAGACCAAGGCACAGGTATAGCTTCAGAATATCACTGTTTTAGAAATGCATATCTCACCTTTTAGTGTTAGAAAAAAAACATCAGTTTTTGATATGGTATAGAGCGTTGTTAGAATTTATATCTCTATATAATTTTTTGATCTTATGACTACACTGTGTGCACAATTTATTAGGCAAGTGGGTATTTTTGATCACATACACATCTGATCAAAAAGTACCTTTAATGGTGTTCAGCATGGATTTAAGGGTGACAAACAGTCTAGACAAACAGTCTACAAGCATTTAGCTGAGGTTTCTGAAAGTCAGAGAGTCTGAGGGTCTGACTTTGACCAAAGCTTTTGTATAGTCCAATTATAAATGTTATCTTTTTAGCTGACTCTGTGGCACCTGCAGTTTGTATCATAGAAACCAAGCAGCATTCACCAACCAAGGCCACTGAACAGAACATTTTTGCACTTTAAATGTAGCAAGCATTTAGTATGAAATGAGCACAGTAATTATTGTTTGTGATTATTGTTCACAGTATTTTGATCATATCGTGATTTTTATACATTTTCTCCAACTGCAAGCTTTAAGCATATTTGGTGATGGTATTTGTCTAAAAAGGGAAGATGTGCATAAGGAGATCAACACCTTTTATCAAAGTACGCAGAATTATTAGGCAGCCACAAAAAAAGAGATTTAATTGATTCTGAAAAGTCAGCAGTTATAAAAAGTTGTTCAAAGCGATGCAGCACTCTTGAAATTGCAAAGAAATTGGGGCGTGATCATAGAACCATCAAATGTTTTGTTGCAAATGGTCAACACTGTCGCATGAAACGTGGAGAAAAAAAGACGCAAATTACCTGCAAACGATTTGAGAATAATCGAATATGAAGGTACCAGGAACCAATTATCCTTGATTACTACCCGACCACTACTGAACAAGAAATATAAGCTGAAATGTCAAGACTGGACCAAGAAATGTCTCAAGACAGATTTTTCAAAGGTTTTATGGACTGATCAGATGAGAGTGACTGTAGATGGGCCAGATGGATGGGCTTGTGGCTGGATCAGAAATGGGCACAGCGCTCCACTTCAAATCAGACTCTAGCAGGGTAAAGGTTGGGTGCTTGTATGGGCTTGTGTTATTAAAGATGAGCTTGTTGGACCTTTGCGGGTTGAAGATGGACTCTGTCTTCTAAAAACGGGCAGTAGGTTGGCACTTTTTTCAAGCAGTGGTACAGGAAACGGTCTGCATCTTTCAAGAGCACTGTGATTTTTATGTAGGACAATGCTCCATCGCATGCATCGAAGTACTTGTTCAGTACTAAGTGGCTTGCCAGTCCTTAAAGATGAAAAAATAATGACATTGTCCCCTTCCTCACCTGACCTACTGAGAAACTGAGCCCTTCTTAAACGGAAGATTTACAGTGAAGGAAAAGGGTACACCTCCCTGAACAGTGTCTGGGAGGCTGTGGTTGCTGCTGATCAAAAGTTGATCGTAAACAGATGAAGAAATGGCCCCATGAATATAAGGCTTATGACCATTATTGAGAAGGGTGGCTATATTAGTCACAGATTTGTTTAAACAAGTGAGAAGTCGCGTAATAATTCTGCACATTAATAGCCCAATAATTATCCACACATTTTCTCCTAAGGAAGTCAAAACTTCACTTTTTCTTTCTTAAATATTCTGGTTTGCTTTTTAATTAACATTTTAGACTGACCAAGAGCACTGTGGTTGTTAAATTATAACATTTTTCCTCATAAATACAACTTTCCTAATAATTATGTACACAGTGTATATTGTAAAGTGTATATAGACCTAAATCACAATTATTGATTAACCAATTAATCTTGATATTCCAATTCTTTAAGAGCAGGTAATTCATATGTATTGTATTATTCATTGTATTTTAAATGTTAAATGTTTTATGTCAAAAGGCACAAAAGGAGTTGTTGGATGCAGAGTTGGATTTGTATAAGAAGACGCAGTCTGGAGAAGACACGGCACTGCTGAAGATTAAGTACACACAGCTGCAAATCGAGGTATAGATCACAATTTCCTGAAAGGAGACTCCCATTTTTAGATCACTATCACATAATGAATTACATAGTTTAAACATGACGTTGGACTTGGTGTTTTTGAAATGAGGTAACAATGGAGTTAACACATTTCATGTACAGTATAACAAAATGGGACCACTCAAGCCGGGTCGTTGCATTGGCAAATTTTATTGTTATGTTATTGTGGAAGTATAAAAATATGTATCTGAGGAGTCGTCATATATAAGCAAACGACTGCATTTTGATTTTTTTTTTTATTTTGTTCAAAGCTTTTTTCTTTTGCTCTGTACAATTGTGTTTGTTTTTTTTTTCTTTGAAGGCTGCCAAAAGGGGTATCTTGTCAACTCGGGGCCGTGGGTTGCACCCTCGCGGCCGTGGGGCGATCCGGGCCAGAGGAAGAGGAGGCGGGGGCAGGGGCAGAGGAAGAGGGGTCCCTGCTCACGCTGTGGTGGACCACAGACCAAGAGCACTGCAAATTTCAGGCTTCAGTGATGCGGACAACGTTAACCTCCTGCCACACTTTGCTGTAAGTTCAGTTGAAATGGGTTGAAGCATTATTAGTGCTACAACAGGGCTGTAGCGCCCTCTGGTGGATATAGATGGACAAAGAATTGTCACATCTAATTTTAGCCTAAAATCTGCATAAATACACCAGAAAGAGCATGTACTGCTAAAAATCTTAACCATATGAAATTATTGTTGTGATAAACCCTGAAGGAAACAGTGTGTTAAATGTGAGCTAGTGTGTATATAATCACTTTGTTTTGGGGAAATTCTTCAATTTTGAAAAAGTATTTGAGTGAATGTGTTCTTTTCAAATTCTCAAGCAATTTGGGGAAATTGAAGATTGTCAAATTGATGAGAACAGTTTGACAGCAGTCATCACTTACAAGACAAGAGCGGAGGCTGAACTGGTGGGTTTTTGTGATCCATTATGATGTGTAAACAGTGGAAATAATTTTTTTAATATTTTAACATTTAAAATGATTTTGTAAGGCGGCTATACATGGAGTGAGACTGAACAACCAGACTTTGCGCTTGGCCTGGCACAAACCTGTGGTGAATCTCAGTAATGCAGAGGCTGAGGACGCTGAACAAGAGGAGGAAGAGGTGGGTTTTAACTTAAACTCTCTCTTGGTGGATTGTGTACAAAGCATTTAGTGAATATGATATCTGTTAGATTATCACAATCTGTTCACAGGACTGTATAGTTATATTGCCAATGCTTGCAAATTGTTGAATGGAAGGATTTAAAATAATTCAATTCACTCTGCCAGCCAAATGTGAAATTAATTAACCCTGTCTTGAGCTTTTCTTTTACTGCCAGAAACATTTTTTACATTTTAACTTTGCCTGTCTTCCACAAGAGGGAGCCATTGTACATTTGTAAGACACAAGTTGAGCGCCTTTATTGACCTCAAACCCTCAAAGAATAGAAACTAGATCTGTATGGACTGTTTTAAATTGAAGAACATGACACTAACTGTTTTCTCTGTAGTATCAGGACGAGTCGCTGAGTGATGATGCGTTGCTGCAGGACGATGATGAGGAAGATGATGAGCCTCGCTCCTGGAGAAGATGAAGACCAGTGTCCATCAACTTTCAAGACCTTCAACCTCGATGTCAGAAATGCGGCTTTTTATTTTTTGACCGGTTTTTGTTTTTCTGTAACAAACTTCTAACTCGCATTGAAACCATGTACCAAGTTTAGATTAATTTTAATGTTTTGCAATTGCAACAACAGTGATTTTTTAATGCTCTTAATGTAGTTAGTAGTTCTGTATTTTTCTTTTGCCACACAGAACAAATGTCTGGATTAGTGAATGCTGATCACATAGACACATTAGTTAACATGGTTTCTTAATACAAAAACGTGTTGTAATTTAACAAGACTGTAGCTTCTGCAGAAAGTGTTAGTTCAGTCAGTTACAATGCTTATGTGTAAATATTTTATGTATGGTTTTGAATAATTTGTAAAAAAAAAAAATGCTTGGCTTCTCAGTTCCTGGCTTTATTTTGACTTGAAAAAAAAATAAAGAATTGAAATGGTCTGAAAACATCCTGCCAAAAAACCAAAAAGAAAAAAAAAAACATCTTGAATTAAAAAAAGAAAAAGGGGAAAAAAAAAAGAAAAACATGTTGGCAGTGAATGAAAAAAGATTCAAAGACCATTTCAAAAAAACAAAAAAACCTTCATCTTTCCTAAAAGAGCAAACTTCTATAAAAACTTCTGAATGCACCCACATGAACACATCGGTAAGGTAAACTTTACATATGTGTACGGTGAGGTTTTTTAATCAAGCAACTTTAAATTTGCATGAATAATTGTGTCAAAAAGCGTCTAAAATTATGTTTTCTCTTTGCTTTACAGCGATGAAAGCAGCTGAACCAAGTTTTCTTCAAAGGACAAAAAACCACGCAGAGCCGACATTTTAACCTTTCAGAACAGATATTCCTATTTTCATGAATTACACAGTTTATATGATGTTTGCCATTGTTTTTGTATGTTATTTCTATATCTTTAAAACACATGAATTTGATTCATACTTGTTTCTGTGTGTTTTTTTTTTATATAAGTACATAACTTGGCTAACAGTGCATGAATATGAAACCAAACAAAGACAATGTTAATTATAATATAATTTTAGCACAGTATTATTTTAAGTTGGCCTTAAAAAAAACCTAAAAAAAAACATACTTCATGTTTATGTATTTCATAAACAATACAGACTTTTAATAAGTGCCCTTTGAAAAATCTGAAATCTTCAGCTTCAGAGAACATACTTTTACTGACAGGAATGACTGTAGACTAGACTTCTCTATTAAATAACCCCAATGCTTATTTAAAGGGCATCAGAAGTAATATGTATCAATGGCAGTAATGAAACATTTTGATGTAAGCTGCTGCAGAAGAACATGCACTGTACATCACACTTTAGGCCTGAGTGATACAAGGTACCAAACACAATGAAAGGATTTTATTTATATTTTACCAAACACAACAGACCATTTGGTTACATCTTAGAAGCTTTGATGCTATAATACTTGGAGGTCCTCTTTTCCTTTACTAGACTCCTGCAGAGGTGCCACTACAGCTCCCACAATCCTTCACTCCAGAAAATACCGGATGAATAACCCAATCAGTGCCCAGCGGTTCAAGGTTCCCCGCCTCCCATGGTCGTCCTGTCAGGCTCGCAGAGATAATTGTGAGGAATCTGATTTTAGCCATGTAGAGTGGTCGGCTATGAACTGTTTATCACATAAGCTTTTTCCCACAATGCACCCCTCTGTCTCCCTGTGTCCAGAATAGGTATGTGCAAATGCCCCCTTCTGTTAAGTCATTTACCCACTGTGGTGCGACTGAACTTAACACCTACAGCAGGGAAAGCAAAACAATCATTATTGGATTATTGGAATCTGATAAAATATACAATTCAACCAAAAAAATTATATTTTAGGTTTTAAAAATGAACATTTGCTTTGATATCATGGCTTGTTTTATCCAGAAAGGTGTTCTGACATCGTAGAGGTTTTATTTTAATCACCTCCCTCTGACTCCCATTTGGACAGGGCTGTTTCTATCTCAGTATGAGCTTAGAAAATAGCAGCTAACAAGTTTATAACATCTGTGACAAACCCAGCATCTCGATTTGTGTCAAAGAGAAAAATGATGTTCAAAGTTAGACTTGGTTTTGATAATATTTGTGCTCCCTTGAGTACTGCAGTTGTGCTATATTCAATTCAGCACCAAAACAAACCTTTTCAATCCAATTTTTATTTTTTGAAAATATAGTCTGTAATGTAATTTTATTCATTATTATGAAGACTCTTGTGTATAAATAAGCCAGTCATATGGATATGTTATAATTCCCAGCTGTAATGTTTTTATTCATAATCATTTGAATATTATGGCAGCCGCTGCTTCGAGCTAATTAGAAGTAATTGTGTTGAACAATACCTACAAAATGGCTCTTAATAGTGCCATTACATTATAATGGTAAAGTAACTTGTTCATTTAAATCTATAAATTCTGGTACATGGTACATTATAACTGACCCCTCCCTCACTTTCTGTGTTTGCCTGGGTCCTGTTGGTACAATGCCGATTCTGCGTAAAAGCTATTAATATTTGATGTGATCATAGGCCTCCATAAGCAAATTTCAGTCCCCAGCAAGTTGAGCTAAAGCATGATTAATTTAGTATTTATGCCCCAACAACCCTTTAAACACAACACAGGGCCCCTGGACACATAGAAAGCCCTGCACGTTCAAAAGCAATAGCAGCCTCTACATCATAATCAGCATCTACTCATTCAGCATCATTTGAGTTTGGGGACACATTTATTTCTGTTTTGTTCACTGTGGAAGAATAGGAGGCAATTTGAGCTTCAAAGTTTCACTGCGACCATTTCAAATCCTCTCTATCATGACCAATGAAGGCGTAAAGAACATTTTCATTTTTCACCAATTGTGGGGTTATTTCAGATTGCAAGTTTTTCACACTGAAATACCCAGACATTATAAATGGGCCTGTACTGTTCCTGACTGACTGATCATCCCTAAGACCATGGCCATTGTGAGGATCCACTAACTTACCTGGAATGTTTCACTGTATTTTTCTAACACTGACTCCAGTTCCATTGGCTATTGTAGAATATTCCTGAGAAAACAATGGCTCCCCCAGCGTATATATACCTTTAACTCAAGTGAATACTTTTTTGTTATTTTGACCATGTGCACTGATGGGAAGAATAGAAGAAAATATACATATAAATAAATATATCAGTAGGCCTATAGGCTTAAAATAATAGTGTTAAGCTTTCATCTTTACTTTTGATTTTTCCTGTCAGTTACCGTCACAGCAAATTCATTGATTACACTAAATTCCCTTCCTTACCCACATCTCTCAAAATACATTTGAGTGTTCAACATCATAGGTGACAGGAGCTGTATTCTAAAAAATGTTTTTTATGACTTAGTCGGCAACACCTTTAAAATAATGTTCCTTAGTAAAGAATATACAAGCATATAATAAGCACCAGTCATTTGTTTATAGGCACTTATAAAGCATTAACTATGATTTGTAGATGTTTTATAATGAGTGTGAGTATTAATAAGCTGCTTATTATGCTATTATCAACAAACCAAAAGGTTCATGGGTTGTACTCAAGCCCTTAATAAACATGCTTAATTTGCCAACGATGTTCATATTGTCTCCTCATATACGACAGTTCTGAGGCTTGGAGCTAACAGCCGAAACATGTCAGCAAGGTAAATTCACATTACGGCATTGTTTTAAAAAATAACCCAGAAGTTAACATGCTTAATTTGATTATAAGAAAAGACAATACAATTAAGAACATTTACAAAGGCTTTATTAGTATAAAATGTATACTTTTGTAACCACATATATAAAATGCATGTGAGGGATGAATTCAAATCACAGTCAAGTAGTAAACAAGAATGGACATCAACTCATCAAACTCAGTGAGCTCTAATTTTGTGCGAATATCTCAAGAAAAAAATATTGAAAAATTTAAATGGGAACCTTGTTCTAAAGTATTACTACCATTATGTATATGTCTGTAGAGATACTGGGCAGAATAAATGTGCTAAAATGTTTTAATGATCTCTTCATGTGCAGTGTGATGCTGATTCACATCTATACTTAAAAATGGACAATTGTGCATCACTTTACAGTTAAAATGGTGTTTAACTGTCTTGTTGTCCAGTGTGGATATTATGCACATCACATGTGCCTCATAACCTACTGTAAACATGAACAGTTGCTATTTTCACTCTCATGTGTTTTTGCATAGCAGCAGCTGTGTCATAGAAGTTCTCGGTGCTTGAACAACATACACAAGATACTGTCATTTGTGAGCTGAGCTCAGTCGTGCACACACATACTTTACGGCCTCTCTGTGTACACTGTGGTTACTGCTTTTGTGATGGAGTCTCATGCACAAATAAAGGGTGTCTATCGACCAATCAGGGTTTTGTAGGGTACATTTCCAATCGAAATAAGGAAAAAGGAGGAAAGTAAAGCTAAATATGTCTTTTTGGGAGCATCACCCTGATTTAGAGGAAAGCTCTCCAGATCTGCTGGCACGTGCCCTCATATAAAGGAACTATAAGGATCACCTTCTTATTGCATATTTACCAGTGAAGAGTAGACCAGTGAACACAGAAGTGTGTTTGTTTTCTGGTGACCCTCAGATTGTGATGGTCCTGCACCTGTTGAGGCAGCAGCAGGAGGATCTGCTGCCCTCTGCCCTCACTACTGACCACATGACAAGGGCAGTGCAGGCGCAGGCAAAGAGCTCCATCTGTGTGCAGACGTGGGACTCTGAGACACTCAGTCCTCTGTGAAGCATATAAGTCCAGTCCTGTGACAGCACTGTGCTACTGCTGATTCTTCTCTTTGTCTCAGACTTGGGATGTTATGAACCAGCTAAAAATAAGCAACACTGTGTTTGAGGTTAGGCGCCTCCTCATGTCTCATGAAAACATCCCTGAGAACCTTCTGTAGGTCAGACACACTGTTCCTTATCATGTCTGTTTGAAATGAGCTCATTTGACTTTGTCTCTCCAGAGACACAAAGATGCTCCGTCTGGCTCAGGAGTTTTCTGACTGAGCAGACACAGAACAGCCCCTGCCTGCTCCAGCCCAGAGACGTGGTCTTAGTCCCAGAGATCTTCCGCAGCCTGTGGCAGCCCCTGCCTGATGCAGGCTTGTTCAGTATGTCATCATCTGAGCTCAGCATCCCAGCCACTGGACTGGCCCATCATGTCCTGGATAGTGTCACTGAAGCTCTGGGAAACATGCTCCAATGAGTGGACTTTCGGACTGTAGTTGAGACCAAATGGTTCCCGAAGATTGTGATGGATCCATCGAAGAAGCATGTGGAATCCTTCTGCCCCACCCTGCTGGAGGTCATCACTGACCTCACTGTAGAAGAGATTCACACTCTCTTCCCTCCTGAACCCAAGGAAGACCCCAGCGCAGTCCTGGAGTCTGCTGCCCCTGCTCTTCCTACTCCTGAGGATATCATCCAAGAAGCCTTGGAGGAACCAACAGAGGAACGCAGTGTAGATGTATCCACCCTCAGTGTGACTTCAGACCTGCTCACAGACACTGCTCGCCCTGACGTAGTTTGCTCTGGAGTATTGTGTGATCCACATCCTGAGGGGCTCACTCCTGCCCAATACTTTTTAGGAGACCCTGAACTCATCATCAACCATCCCAGTACTCAAGGAGATCCCAGGACTCGAGACCACCCCTGGACTTGAGCAGATTCCCAAGACTCAAGTCTTGAGCAGATTCCAGAACCCAAGACCCTCCTGGGACTCGAGCAGATCCCTGGACTAGAAACAATCCCAGGACCTAAAATCCTCCCAGGACTTGAACAGAACTGAAACTGACTTTATTCACCAAATCTAGAGAGAAGAAACCTTTTATTTGATTATTCCCCATTGCAAATAATTTGTCCATGGCAAACAAATATTCTTTTATGGCATTTTTAAAATAAAACTCTTATAGAGAGCTAGAGAGCCTTTTTAGATACATTCTTGATTCACTTAACATTGTGTCCAGCTCACAAATCTGCATGCAGCTTTATTGGGTTCATGCTTAAACCTACTTGTTTAAAAACAAGGACTCGTGCTTATTAAACCCTTTACTAAGCCTTTATTAAGAAGCTTAATTTAAAGTGTTACCGGTTGTGATTCAAACTTACTTGACCACGTCTCACTTAATTAATTAAACATCCTAGAATGTTCTGTTAACTAACACTAAACCAGCAGGCCATGCTGAGGATGTATGCACACACTGCACACACTGGAGCCTTATCAGTTTCCCTCAGAGCACTGTGTTATAGTTAAACATCATCCTGAATTAAATTAGCTGCACGCTAACATGATCCCAGTACAGTTCAACTTCATTAAACATAATCTGTGCTCGGCCACGCTGCTGCCCCGGGCCCGCGTATCCATGTCTGCACTCACCCATTGATTACTACAGTGATTTGCAGCGTGTAATCCAATGCCTTGTGACGGCTCGTAACTGAGGTTAAAGATGGCGATTTAATTATGTGTCAGGGGTCAAATTAAGGGCTGAACTTTGACCTCTTTGTACTTCTGATTAGTGTCAAGACTGTTATTGTGTCCACTGAATTTTACACAATGAATAGACTTTTACATGGTTGTATTATTGTTTTGTGTTCGGTGTATGGTTTTCACAGCCAGGCCCAGGCTCTGACCAGACTGAGGCTGCATCAATGTCAATCGCAAATGAGGGTCCAAACACTCCTAAATAAGGACGAGCCCTTTTGCACCACATAGACCCTGTATCCTTCATGGGCCTGTATCAAAACTGTGGCTCTATCTACCACCTACCCTCTGGCTTTTTACTGGAATAAAGAATAAGCCTGTATAGAGATGGAATAGCTGCCTTTTTAGTCTCTTACAAATTAGGCTAAAGACGAAGCCAGGTCAAACACATTTCTCATACATTTCTTTTGACTATCGATTTGCTATTACAAGTAGAGGGAGTGATTATCCCAGCTATTTTGTAGATTTGTCCAGTTTTGTTTTACTACAAGCATGAAGGTAGGACCTGTTTACACTGCAGAGGCTCCATAAGGTATAGACTATATGTGTGATAGATAAAACTGATATGTTACTTGTTATTCACTCCTATTGCACCACATTGTTTTATGGTAAATATAAATATATCCTATATCTTTTCAAATGGATGTGTCTGTGACTTGAGTGTGAGTGCACAGACCAGTCCAAGTGATTTTGCTGTCACTAGGCCCTTGGGGGTGCAAACGCTGGCTAACATTTCTACAACCAGCCACATCTATGCAAATGATGGGACAATTGTGGATATACAAATATGTACCGAGCGTCCAGCAGCTAATGGCCTCCCTCCCCCTGGCTGGCTCAATGGCTCATTTAGATATCTGCTTGCTTTATTATGTGAATAAGTCACGGCTGGCTTGTTATGAGCCTCTAGGTCGCTGTTTCTGCTGTGTAGAGGAGATGGGTGGTGCTCAATTAGGCTGGCAGAGTTAACCCTTTGTGCTAGATAAGCCGTTTTCTCCTTCATATACAGGGTTAGTACAGTGTGGCGTTGGAGGCAGGGATCAAAAGATCAATCCTAATACAATGCTACCAGACTGACCCCTCAGATGTAATAAAGGCACCATCTTTCACCCATGGGAGCCATCCAGACCCTCCTACCCCATGAAGCAACCTAGTATCTTTAAATTAGCTGACTCGCTGGCCCTGCAGGTAATTGCATTAGTTTATCAATGTTCAACACAATTTATTAGTTAGAGGTGCAGCAGTGGGATCCCGGTGTTAATGTGCTCTGTGGAGACACGACCGGCAAGGTGTTTGTTTGTTTATGTGAGTCTCAGAAATGAACAAAAGTAAACACAGACTCAGGGAGAGAGTCAAAACGCCTTTTATTGCCATGATAAATCTTTACAATGTTAAAAACGCAACTAAGAACAAGAAGCATTATTATGACTAGAGTTGAAAAGTGAGACATTTTATGCTTCCTGGAGAAACTCTCATAGCTGTTAAAAGCATCGCTAATTGAAAAGAATGAAACAGTGAATCTGCTGAGTAAATAACTGCCTTTTTACAGTTAAGGAATTCCCTTGCGTGATTCATGATTTCCAACCCGAACGTAAAATTTAACCTACAAACTGGGGAAAAAATAGTGGAATTTTATCTTAAATCTTAAATATAATTATCTTAACTGTGTTTTGGTCTATTCATAGTCATAGGCAGTGTTGTACCTGAACATTAATATTGCAAATGAGGATTGAACTGTGAACATTCTGGGGTCTATTGAATGAAGTTAAATAGACAGTACACGGCGTTCATAGAGTGCCCAGATTTCTTTAGTGTTCCAGGCAAAAACCCGGCTAAACACACTGCAAAGAGCCCCTAATATATAGAGCAAAAACATTCAATCTGGCAACAACACTAGCCACCAGTGTCACATCGCCTCATGTTTTAAAGACAATCGAGGCACTTAATAATTTCCTTGTAAAGTGGGCTTCTCATTCCTCTATCCATGAATTTCAAAGATAGGGACAGTTGCAAGTGATTAACAATTTAATACCAAATACCAAATCTTCAAATACTGCATATAACTGAAAGCTGAAACCTGTGAATAGTTTTGCACTCCTTTCTCTCTACTTCCCACTTAACCTCTCATAGCTCTTGTCTGAAAACTTCACTGGACATCGGCGTAATTTGTCTTAATGGGTGCTTAAATCAGATTGTCTTTCATTATGTTAAAAACAATATCGCTGGCTGTATTCTGAGTGTCTGAGTGGGAGTGCAGTGGCCAGAGGCTGCAGCGTGCCGCCGTACATCTGTATGCATTATGGATCTGTCAGAGGTAATAAACATGGTGCCTCTTATTTCGGCTTCCTGCGATCATTCGTCCTGCCCTCAGATGGATTACGGGCTGTGTGCAACATGTAGATGAGTGTGGCTCTGATTGCCTTATGGCTATCAGACTTTGCATATTTACTGCCCATGAATCACAGAGCCTGGTCGTTTCTCTAACCCTTCCCAGTATGGTCTATTTTACACTTTTCCCTATCATACGGCCTCTTAAATTGACAACTTCTTCAAGAGTAGTGCTGTGGAGGCTCAAGCATCAACCCCACAACCTCTTTGCAATTTAAGGTGTGCAACAGTGCAGTGTTTCCCTGTGTATACTTGGTTTTCTATTCCCTATTAGTGTATACAAGACAGTTTGGCCCATTATTTGACATTTAACAGGTAGAATGGTAATAAGAGTGGGTAGAGACTTGATTTCATGACTTAAATTTGTGCCTCAAGTTTATATCAGATGCCCTTCCTTAAACTCCAGTTACTCCAGTTTTAGAAGGTGCATAAGAGGAACTGGCTCATCAGCTCTTGTGGCTCAGGTATGGCTATTAAAGGTGCACTATGTAAGATTTCTGGTTCTACTCTCTATAGCAGGGGTGTCAAACTCAGATTAACAGAGGCGCAAAATTAAAAACCGGGACCAAGTCAAGGGCAAAACTAAATGAAAAATTCCACACACACATACTACATATTTGATAAAGATCTTATTTTATTGACCTTATTTTGGCCCACAATACAGTAATTATGGCAAAACTTAACCCGTAGGCCTGAGTTTGACATGTCTGCTCTATAGACACAGTGTTGCTCTACCAGTCTGGATGCACTATTCCACTGTGTGATATGTATATTACGTTTATTCAATGCCGTTTTTATTAGTTATATACCTTTGTAAACATGCATTCCTACAGTGGGTGGAGTTTTGACAGATTTGACAAGGCCTGAAGGCGTCACTAACTTGTTTCTGATGTAGACAAGCATCAGAAAACTTACATAATGCACAACAAAACAGATCTATTTTAGTAATTTTAACAGTAAAATGTCTAGATGCCCAATATCTTCTGGAATTGCCAAGACTGCTGATGTAAACTTATTTTACCTGGGCTTAACAATGGCACAATCCTAACACAGATTTGAAACTTCATTAAACCTAATTGAAGCAATATTAAGAGAAAACCACATGCAGCGGTCACAGTAGGGGTCCCCACTTCTGACAGGGCGTCTGAGATCACCACCGCACCAGGACTTCCACAGCTCAGACTCTCCCTGTGCCTTGATCGTGGTCTATGCATTCCCAGCTGCTTAATTAAACCATGTATTATTAATATAACTTTATCTCCGTCCATCCTCTTTCTCCATTCACACGACACATTAAGAATAAACTGTTTCGCTGTAATTCCCTTGTAATGTCCCTGTTATAATCAGTGTTTCTGCAGCCGCGACGGAGATCATAAGACTTTTACAGTAACTTACCGTTTGATGTGTGGCTCGCATACCACCAAGCCTGTAATTAGGTCTGTTTTACAAGTCAAATTTACACGGCGGCAATCTGAAAAATACGAGATCATAAAGAAAATGTGTCAGAAATGAGCAGCAAGGCTTTGGGGGACCCTGGGGAGAGAGTCATATCCCCTTTTATAAAAACAAGTCCATTGTCCTATACAGAGGGGGTGTGGGCATAGAGTAACCTTAGAGATGGTTTGTCCAATGTGAGATACAGTTTGACATTTACAGCTAAGAGTCAAGTATTTCCCTCTAGATTTCATATGACATTTTATACATTCATATTACATGCATTGATTTAAGCAGAACATATGGAAACATGGACAAAAAGGTCACATGTATCAAAATTGATCTAAATGCGGCGATCTGACTAAAATAAATAGGAAAAATATTGTTGTACCAGACCCTGACCCCAAAATTCTGCCTTGAAACATCGATTTTGATCATAAAGTTAAAAAAAACCTGATGTTCAGTAGATAACACAACATTTTATACAGTAGAATGGATCTTTCAACACAACATAATTGTAGTTTCTGTAGTATTTCCATGTGGTCTTATACAATTTAGGTCAAGACCATTCAAAACTGCTCAAGAGATATTCAACTTCCTCCTATGTATTTTTGGTTTGTTTGCTTGTTTGTTTGTTTGTTTGTTTCAGATACTAGTAGTTTTAGTATTGATTATGTAGGTGTCAATTTATTGTGACAACCTTCTAGTAGACCTAGTTCAAGCAAACAAGTGATGAATAATTTTGCAAATGGAAACAAGCCAATTTTTAAGACAAAATTAAAATTTGTTATTGAAAAAAGATTTACATTAAAGGGCCCATATGACACAATTTTTGATCTATGTTACAGTGTTATTTCCTCACAAACAAAGCTGGAGCTGTATGTTTAACACTCAAACCCTGTGCTAATACAGGAAGTGCTCTATACACCTTCACTAGAATCTTTTGGATGATTTCATGAGTTACCAGTCTCTAATACTACTGCCTCATGACATCACAAGGTAGAACAGAGCATTTTGAGGTTTGAAGATGTAGATAGCCTCATGATAAAGGGTTATTTTAGTGTGTGAATGAAACAAAACACAACTCCTGGTATGTTTTTGATGAGGTAACAACATTTTAACATGACTAAAATCTAAAAAGATTCAATTTTGCGTAATATAGGACCTCTAATACACTTTCTTGCATTGAAGCATTGGCCAATTGCATGTCCACACAACACTTTAAAGTTGTGTGAGTTGTTGCTAGAAAGCCATTACAGTTGTTCCCCATTCAAAGACACTTTCTCTCGTCTTACCATTATGTCTAATGAAATGGTGTTGATGCTTTACCATTTATCAGCAGCAAAGCACCACTATTGATCGGAGAGGGCCAATTGGCTGGGAGGGTGCTGTAAACTGGGCATTTTAGAGCCCACATCCCTCACTGTCAGGACATGGAGGGAGAATGAGATTGCAAGAGCCGAAATGAGTGTAGTGACAATAAATAAGGTCATATACTTTAGTGGAGAGGCAGACGCTGTCGATTTGAGTGGCGTCTCTGATTAGCCGTGATGGGATTGGCTGGCAAGAGCTGTCCATCATCTCACACAGAGCGCTGGCCCGCTGCAAGAAGCGCCAAGGTTACTAAAAAAGAGTGCCCCAGTAATATCGTATAACAGTGTTTAAATATTTTAATTTCATTTGTCAAAGGGCCCCTCCCTGGCACCCCATTACCGTGACAACCATCCTTCATCAGCCGAACGAGTGCATTATTCATTAGCACTAATTATTTTCACATAACGTCTGCCCCGATATATTTAACCTCCACATTACACCCAGGATAATGGCCTTGTAAAATTGAATTGCGAGAAAGAAGTGTAGTTGGAGAGCTCATTTAAGAACATAGCAGGCAGTGAAGGAGTAGAAATGGGTGGGGCTGGGGCTGCTGCAGATGAAAGGAGGGTGACAGGAAAAGAGTTAAGCACTTTGGGACATGGAGACGCAGAAGTGATGGGGCATTTGTTCACGTCTCATTTACATGCCAATGAACGGGAGAGCCCACTGCTGCTGGTTAACACGTACCCAGTGCCCCCTGGTTCAAGGTGCCCCCAGCCAAGAGGGTATCCACTCAGTCCACTGTTTTTTGAGCCAACTTACCTGTTTTACTGTATTACAACTGTGTGGACCACTTGTTTGTACTTTTTGTCTTCATTATTGTTGCTGTAAGAGAACAGAATGAAGAAGAGACACATTTTTATAATGATTTACAAAAATCCACAAAAGTTGCAGTTATTCAGTTACATTTCAGTGATTGTAGCCAGGCAGCACAGTGGGCAAGGCGGCAAGTACCTGCATCTAATCTACAGGTGGGCAATACTGATATAAAACAAACAAACATTATATCTACAACAATAACTATCTTTTTATATTCTCCAATTTACAGTGTTTTGATGATAATAGTGACTTAATAATAATAACACATTATACACATACTTACATACATATATCCATAACATGTATATCCACTACTGTAGCTAAATGTTCATGATTGCTTTATAATGACTTCAACACGCTTCCAAAAAGGCAGCTTCTAAAAAGCTAAATTTTTAACCTACAGCCTAGTAAAAGTGTAATAGATATTTTGGATCGACACTGATTTAGATGTACCCTGTATATTTCTTAACTGTAAAGTGCTGTGCCCTGTGCTTTCTGACTAATGTTGTGAGCACAATGAATGTAGTGGACTTGAGGCAATGAAACTGCATTTCTTAGTATGCTCAATGCTTGGTAATTGCAGTACATTTCAACTGGGGACAATATTATTCTCGCATAGTCTTTGGTGTGACGCCCAGAAGGCAGCGCTCTCTATGTGTAAAGTATCTGTCTCGCTGACATTTAGATTTGCCTTTTAAAGATGGCATTTTTCAAAACTGGCATTTCTCCATATGATTTCTACAGGGGACAAAATGGTTCTCTACATCCCAGTGTTCACAATGTACAAGAGAAAAATCTATTCAGAATTCATACACTGTTGTTAGTGTGATTTTGTAGCTTCATTTATTTTAATTCAAGACTTGTATTTCAGATTACAGATTATGCAGTCCTTATCTGACCCCTAACAGTATCGATTACAGAAGAAATAATATACAGGGTAACAGTGGAAGTGTTCAAATGTAAAACTCTGCAACGTTGATTTAAAGGCCCATATTATGCTATTTTCTGTTCTATGTTTTCATATTATTTCCTCCCTGGAGTTGTGTTTTGTTTTATTTCCGCATGTTTAACTCACAGGCCCTGCATATCTCAGACAGAGAACACTCTGTTACACCTTGTGATGTCATGTGGTAATACAGGTGCTTCACTGTGCTTTTAAATTCTAGACAACTTCACAAGTCATTTGGATAATTTCAGCCCTGAAATTGCCAATCTCTACTGAACAAAAAGTAAAAAGTAGCAGTTAACCTGAAAACTACCTTCATGACATCACAAGGTGAAACAGAGCATTTCGAGCTTTGGAAATACAGACAGACTAATAATAATACTTATTGTTATTCTTCTTATTATTTCATATTATGTTTTTAAACACAACTTTAAATATGTTTTTAATGAGTTACCAACATTATAACATGGCTTAAAGCTCACAAGAATCAATTCTGTGTTCTATAGGACATCTAAATATATGATCAAGAATATAATTTTATTTATATAAATATAATATATTTATAATAATATAATATAATAGTATATAATTTTATTTGCAGTTGAAAGTAATTGAAGATCTGTATAAGCCCAAGAACAAAAAAACTACATAGTGATCTACTTCTACACACATCTACATTACTTTTCACAATTCTATGTAACAAAAAAATATTGATCCATGCATCAAAGCTCACAGTAACTCAACAATAAAAGACAATTATTGAATAGAATAGTCATATGAAATAGTAAAATATGTAACCAATAATACATAATAATAGTACAGTAACTGTTACCTTTACACTTAATGGTGCTGTTCATTTACTGGTAACTCTTCCTCCTCTCTGTGGGGATGATGGGGCCCATCTGGAGACAACAACATAAAGTGGACATTAATCACTTTGTACGTACCATTTATCTGCAGCTCATTGGAGCTTTATGGACAGTCCTGATAGCTTTTAATGGCAGCAGAGATGGACGAGTGCTCACTTATGGAAGAGACATGTCTTTTGAATCACTGGAGGTTTCCTATTACAGCCACAGACCTTTATCCATTCTGCAAAGGAGCACGCTATCCCTAAATAATTTCCTCAACAAAGACGGCGCTGCACATTATGAAATATTCAGCACTCAATTTTCAGTCTCTATCAAGCTTCGGAAAGATCCATAATTATGCGATAATCCACATTGTAATTCGTTTTGGGGCTTGCAGGGAGTTTGAGTTGTGTCTTCGGCTCAGCAAAATGTTTAATATGTTGGCAAAATTGGATGAGACCAGTGTTGTAACCTTTCTCTATGCGGTTAGTCTAAGAGGTTTATGTATGACAATTCACAATGTCCGCAGGGTCAGCGGAAACGTCAAGTCCAATATAATACGGGACAAATAACAAAATGGTAGCTTTTCAGGCTTAGTGCATAAAGAAACAATATTGAACACAGTAGTTGTGAAGTACTGATACACATAAAACTATTGCAATTGCCAGTTTTATTCTTGGATAGACAAGTTTATGTTACAAAACTAGCAAGATCCCATTTTGAATATGCTATAGAAAGTAATAGAATGGACCCAAAAAAAAGCCACGACTTATGATTATTTGCACCTATAATAGCTCAATATATTGGATTAAATTTAAACATAATTTGGTCTGTATGTGATAAGGAGCTTACGTAGATGGTCGGTGAGAAAATATGGGTCTATAAATGAGTAGATTTCCCAGACAAGGATGTAAAAATTGAATTGTAGGCTATATAGAGCGTGCTTCTCATTGCATTTGTACTTTTATAGTTGTACAAGTTTGTAATGTACACTACAATTCAGCTAGAGCCATCTCACTGTAAGATATTTAAGGAAGAAGCCATAAAGACTGCTTAGCCATTGGCGTTATAACCAATAAAGTTAAATGGATGTGCTGACATTTTTAGTATTGGGTTATTGTAACTCCCATTGTACCGCACAGGGAGCTGAGTGAATGAAGGAGGCGTGATTCAAAAGAGCTGTCAGTCTGTGCCACAAAATGAGACATTAACAGTGTCAAAATGTGAGGTGTAATGGAGCCAAGCTGAAAGGCCAAAACTGCAATAGAGAAGAGGAGGGAAGGTAATGTAAAGGGCTATAAATAGGGAACTAAAACTAAAGATTTAAAGTTACAATTCAACTCATATTATTAGACAGCCAGTAACTGCACATTAGCCTAAAAATAAAATTACAAATGATAAAAATGTTAGTTGATAGTGTGTTATTATTACATTGTGATATAGAGTATTACTGCTGGTGCATGGTTAAAGGCATTGCAAAGAATAATCCTTGCATATTCACAATTATACTGAGCTGGAAGAAAATCGGTGTTTCCATATGCCGCACCATGATCTTGGAATAATTTAAAGAAAGATCTTACATTGGAATCTATGGTGTCAGTTATTAAGTTTCAGAAAATTATAAAAAGTGGTGCCCAAGACATGTGTTTCTTAGGAGATGCAAATATTTATAATCTGGCATTTTGCAATTTTACAATTCTCAATGGGACTTCCTGATTAAATAAGGTAAAATAAAAAATATATATGTAATGATTGAAAACAGAAATGTATTTTATTTCCAAGAACTTACTAAGAAATACTTGTCAATCATTGGCTAGAACGTTCCACACTACAGCATTAAACTTTATTATATTGTATAGCAACATCAGGTTAAATCTGTGAAGAACCCTGCTCACAATAAGTATTTTGCTCAATAAAAATACCTGTAATTGAATAGATGGTGGGTATATGCAATTGAAGCCATAGTGTCCAGGTAAAGGAGCCACCAAAAAGCAACGCAGTGCACCTTTAAGTGACTAAATTGGACACAATACTTCCAAATAAATGCTAAACTTGTTTTACTATTATGATTACATCTCTACTGCAATGAACAGCCTCCCTGCTCCCCCTCCTCCATACTGGGTCTTATTGTCAACAGCATCACTCACGGTGCAGAGCGATGTCAGTGTAATCAAACCCTCATGTCCCTCATTTTCTCACCAACGTTTTGTGATGAATTCCCATCTGTAAAGTATTTCCGAGTACTTTGCCCAAGGAGGTGTAATTTAAATAAGATCAGTCACAGCGCGCCTGCCAGAATAAGAATAATGTCCGGCCTAATATCTCATCTGACTTTCCTCCTGAGAAACAAAAGTGCAATAACTCACACCATGTTATTATCAACCTAATTATAATGCAAAATATAGCCGGTTTTCCTCTTTCCCCCGCTCCAAATCTGGACAAATTAGCAAAACACGTCGCGCAAAGTTAATCTTGTTCACTATGATTGACTACCATTCATTTAATAGCAATGCTTAATGGTTTTTAATTACCACAAAAACACATATTAGAATTCCTCTTCCCTTAGCGGATTTTTAAAGGTCACATAAAGCACATAAATATTAAACATTCATGTCCGATTTTTCACCATATGCAAACTAACCACACACTAAGCATCGCGTCGTTTTTACATATACAGGCATATTTTCATAATTACACCACTGTAACTTCTTTTAATGAGTGCAATCTTGAGCTGAACATTTCTGGCCCCAAGGTAGCAGAGGTCCGAGCCAGTCAGAGGGATTCGTCTTGGTCATTGTCGATTAATTTGCAAAGAGCACTGGGCGAGTCTGTGTCAGAGCTTGGGCACTGTTGATCCCCTGTGAGTGCTACCCCTCAGCCCGCCGCACAAGGGGGTCCTAATTATGTCCTCATGTGTATTTAATGGACTTAGTGGCTTTGAGGGACCATGGGGCGAGTGGAGGGGTAACCTCACATGAACTGAAGGCCCTTTGGTGCGGAGTCCAGTGGATGAGAGAGGCGATGTGTGCGTGAGGGTGAAAAGGGGGGCAGGGACCAAAAATCTCCATCCAATTATTCGTGTTGTTCATTAAGTAGTCTCGAAGTCTGGGAAAATAAAGTTAGTGGCTGTTAACGGTGTACTACGTAACTTTACTGGCAGAGGAACAACTGCCACCTGCTGCCATCAGAGAGATGTTATTGCCTGGAATGTCCCAACGTAATGTATATTATTTAGATAAGCAGATGAAGGAAGTTTCATGTCATACTTTGGAACATTCCAGCATAGAAACATCATCTTCATGAACACAAAAAGCAACAGAAATCCATTAGAAAAGTTACACAGCGCATCTTTAACTTTATAATTTACAGTAATCTACATAATTGGTTGTCAGCCTCAGGGTCACAAAGTTGCCAGAGGTGAGGAATTAAAGAAAGTGGGTTGCCAGACAGGAAAAAAGAAGAATCTTTGTTTAGTATTTCACTAGTATTGAGATTTATGATAGATAGGTAACAAAACTGATATTTGTCCAAGAATAGGAGAATTCAGCAGCAGTATCAAAAGTATAA
>KN518138.1:52679-67959 GCA_000787155.1 Scartelaos histophorus
AACAGCTTTCACTATATCAAACAAATTAATTAGCTTAAACTACTGAAATAAAAATACTGCATCTTCTACGACTATGAGATTTTGCTTATCAAAGACTGTGAAAAATTTAGGATAAAAACACTGATAGATTCAACACTACGTAGCTTATTTTTGAGTCAAATTATTTCAAAATGCCATAAAATTAACACTGATTTGATTGTATGACATAAAAAAGTTAATATATATGTTTTTTTTTTTTCCATTTAATCTTTTACGTGTATGAAACATTTGATTGTCAAGTGCAATATACAATGGTTCTGTGTACTTTATCAGTCAAGAAAAATGATTTAATATTGTTTAATTCATCTTTACAATATGGATCAGAATATTAAAACAGATGAATACTGAATAAAATAATAAATCAGACTTATATAGTGTTTTTTTGATACTCAGAGACACTTTACAAACAATAATTAGCTATATTAACTAGCATGTAGCTTGTTGGAGAATGTAACAAAATAAACATGCTAATTTGCCGACTAATAAATTCATCATTATGTCTAAAATGACTTGTAATAATGAGGGCTTAATACAGATAAAAAATAATATTCTGAAACACTGAACTGCCTATAATACAACATAAAGACTAAATAAGACTACGAGGAAAAAATGTAAGTTGAATTCTTGCAAACAAAACATGGCCTTAGGTTGAGGAGACCCCGGTGTCTTCTGTTTGACATTTTTGCCGACTGTTACGTTTTTTGGGTTTTGCTGCTTTACACTGAGAGCATGAATATACGATGCAGCGAGTGGGAGACACAGCTCACCTCCAAATAAATACTGTCAGGTCTGTGGAGGATCCCCCGCGACAAAGCCAGGTCTAGCCCGGGCTAAATCCACCCTGACATCCGGCATCTCAACCTGCAGACACACACAGATACAAGAGTCAGCCTCCTATGCTCCCTGCTACACTGCTACATACAACTGCACTGTGGTATGTCACTCTATGAATTATACATTTCACCAGAGGATTCGTGCACCCCCCCATCCTCACCCCGCCTCTTTCTTGAAGTTGCTTTTTTATTTTTCTGTTTCATATTTTCCCTTTGTGAAAATCAACAGGATTAAACTAACACAAGAGCAGCGGTCCTGTTTGATGTTAATGGGGAGATGCGAGCCACACGCCTGATCAGTCGATACATAATGAGGTAAATGATGTGCTTCAAAGGGTTACAGCAGAGTAATTGTGCTGTACTGATATCTCCATGGACGCTCATACTGTAGCATGTCTATGAAAGTAAACATTACAGTAATATAGTGCAGAGAGGCCTACTTTTTAAGCTTTTTTTCTTGAAACATTCATCATTTAATTGCACTTCAGGACTACAGAGGAGCAGCAATAAACTACAAAACACTATTGAAATCAGCGCATACATGACCCCTGTTTTTAAGGGCATGAAAACATTTTCTGAATTTTCATTTATTCACTTTGATTTATATGTGGGTCAATGACATGATGTCTGTCCACTTGCAATTTCTTCAGTTATAAACGTTCAAATTTCATAATAATTCCCCACATACCTGTAGTACCTCTGACCTCCATGGAACCAAATTATTTTTTCAGAAATCATTATTTATTCTGCATGTTTTTTGTACTTAAAATGTCAAGTGGTGCGACTGTCCACCCTTAACTGCTGATTTTTAAACTTCTTTAAAATTACTCTAAACCTAATCAAATTTATTTTCTTTCTTTTTATCATATTTTCTGAAGTGTTTTCAGTCCCACATGAAATGTCATCTTTCTTGAATAGATATTTCCCCCACAATATTAAAACAAATATTGTCCCAGCGTGTCAATTTTTTTCAGATATCATGTTTTCATGTTTTCAAAGATCAATATCATGTTCATATTACTCAACTTCAACTTTATTAATATTTCATCCAGAAAATAAAGCAATTTTAAGGTTATTCTCGGTCGCACCACATGCCATTTTTGTAAGGTTGTAGCCAATTCATGCACATAAAAACACAAACAACGCTTAATATAAATGTCAAACATAGATTTATACAGACCTGACATTGTAAATGTTTGAGTTAAATAGAAACAACATTTTAAAATTTGCCTGTTGAAGTAATTGAGCCATGTAAGATTTGCACCTTGCACATAAGTATGTCCTCTAGAGTATGTATGCTTGTTGGAATGGATGGTTTTGGCTGTGATTATACATTGGTCCTGTATTTTTGAGTAATAAGAATATCTGTAATTGAATAAATGCCAGATCTATTCAACAAGATTCCATGGCAACAAGCAGGTGTTAGACCCTGCACTAGAAAAGTTACAGAGTGAACTTTAACTCAACAGCATCACTAGCTGTTTTACAACTTGTATGGTTAAATGGAGCAATTTTGGAGTACAGTTTCCTCAATGAGCAAGAAGAAATAAAATATTGTTCAAATGAAATGTTTACAAAGCCTTAAAAATCATTCAATATTTATGAGTGTTTAACATATAGGGCTCTTTTGTTGTTGAAATTTTCTCAGTCTAAAAGGTATTTCTAGAGTGTCTTTGCACTGGATGTTTAAAACCCAATAAGGTTGTCCAGTACCTGCTTTAGCAAAACATGTAGAAAAATCTCTAAAAGCTTCATGCTAAAAAGTCAGCCATGATGAATAAATTATTTTATCATCACCGCGGGGAACTTAATTTCAACTGACATTCAGTGAACATGTACTCAGAGCGTGTTGTGGTATGGGTCAGCAAATTAACGAGAGGAGGCTGAAACGCAAGGGGAGAGGGAGCCTGTGTGTTCAAATCATGTGAGAGAGATAAAACAGGACCATGCACACAGCAGCACGGGGACAGTCCAACTATAATTGTCCAGGTGGCATTTTAGAGATACTCACACAACGGGGGTCAATTCCTCTTCAGGTCACTGAGAATGACATCATCAAACTACTATTAACTCTGCAAACAAACCCAACTCTGCTGACCGCGTATTGACAATAGATTCCTTCAGAAAACCAACAGCCCCGGCCAGGTTTGCCCCCAATCTCCAAGCATAACCCTGGAGTGAGTAACAGAGAAAGGGAAGAGCCAACAGTGAGAGTGGAGAGGGGAAAATGACACGATGAGCAAATCAAACAATCGCTTCCCCCTCGGCTCAAACTGCGGTGTGGTTTGTGTAAGTACCAGGCCACGTATGTCTGGTCCAAATGCTCTATTTTACCTGTAGAAAACAATTTGTTGAACTATTTTGCTAATTTAGTTCATTATTCTAAATCAAAACCATTATTTTATATCATAGCTAATAGATATATACCAAATTACTGAATGTATTGCTGTTGTTAAAATGTAAATCGCAAATTCTTATGTAACAGGTAACCTTATGTTGTGTCAGTCATCCTTATGTCCTCTTGTATATAGCTGAGATATATTTGTATTACTATAATTTTATATTTTATTTTTACTTGTGCATATACATTCATATAATTAAACCACATTTGACATCTGTCTCTTGCTATTTTTGCTACGTATTTAGAATTTATTATTACATTTATATTTCTTTCCTCTTAGTTATTTGTAATGTATTGTGATTTGTGAGCTACTGTCTATGCCTAAACTCACAAAATCTAAACAAGATCATTCAGTACTGCGACTATGACTAGTAACAAATAACTTGGTAATAAACTGATGGCATTTTATTTTCTTTGATATCAGGTTTTGATGTCTTTTTAGGGTTAATATTTATCGTGTGTACATTTCTTTGCACTAATAGGATATTTTTGTCTATTTTTTGGCTATATGATAAGATTTAAGCTATAAAGGGCTGAATTAATAACTTCTATGCATTCTCTTACAGATGCAAACTATGAACTGACATGTTTGATTCTGTTATTTATTTATTGCAGCTCAATATTGTACATTTAGAATAGTTTTTGTGGTTTAATCTGGTTTAATTTTAGGTAGTATTGGTATAGGTATAGTGTTTCCTCATAGAAATGGAATTCTTGTTTGCAAATCTAGAAAAAGTTTTTGATACTGACAAAGAAAAAAAAAAAGACTAACGACAGACATCTCAAAAAGGTGTAATTATCAACTGATCAATCTTGAAAAAAATCGGAAAAGTAGGTCTAAAAAGTTGACCAGAATCTGTATAACACTCTAAAAATGCCTCTTGAAGCATGTATTCCATTAGTAGCCCTCAATCTATTAAAACATCTTATATATCACCTTCCATAACTTATGACACGTTCAAAACACACTACGTTAACATGTGGCCAGCTGAGTAGGCCGGGCCAAGGTGTCCACTGACATACAAAAGGAAAAAGCGTCTAGATGCAGCCCAGTGTTTTTCTGTAATAATAGCTAGCAGCTCTGTGGCTAAATAATTAATGCAGTCTATCCAATACAAAGTGGAAGGCATGCCGGCTGCACTCTGCTGGCTTCCATCTCGCTCTCTATCTCCCCCAATAGACACAAGGCAATGACTATAAGGGCCCATTTTGTTTGTTTGGACATGGTGATATAGGAAAATAATATCTCTCAGGTGTAGTTAAAACAACAACTGCTAAAGCATAAAATGGAAAATTACACACAATTACAGCTTTAATTACTGACATCAATGTTAATACTTTGTATATTAGGAAGTTTTTTATCAGCTCAAAGTGCATATTTAGAATTTTTAAGTAATATAAGGCTATAAATGGTAAGATACTTAGGTTCCACTAGCCAAAAAATAACTAGTCAGGGTTTATATATGCCCAGTATTAAAAAAGGTAAGTAAATAAAAAAAGAAAACTAGCTTACTACCACATATTAGGTAAATGTCTTATTATTATGTTTTTGAGTTAGGGGTCCTATTACACAGAATTGACTCATATGAGATTCAAGCTGTGTTAGATTGTTATTAGCACTACAAAAACATACCAGGAGCTGTGTTTTGTTTCATTCACACATGTTCGAGTAATCCTTTATAATTAGTTATTTTACCTTTAGTTCAGTAGAGATTTTCAATTCCATGGCTGAAATGATCCATATAGTTGTACTGCAGGCGTATAGAGTTTTAAAACACAGTGGAGCAAGTTCTTTATTACCACGTACCAGTGTTTTCTGTTTGAGGGAAGAGCTCAGAATGAATATGGAGGGTTGTGTGTTAAACATGTGAGATTAAAGCAAAACTCAACTTCAGGTATGTTTTTGATGAGGAAACAGCATTATAACGTAGATCAGAAAATAGTGCAATACGGGCCCTTTAAATTTGTGCGGTTTGGACAAAGACAACATCTGAATAGGTCAAAGTGTAATGTAAGATCATAATGATTATTTGGCCCGTGTCATTTTGGGTGGCTGTTTATCCATGAAACAGTCCTATCTGCCTTTACAGTGCAATAAAAGTGGACCATCCGATCGCAGGTTATGGCAGTCACATGATCAATAGTGACCGGGTGCAGGTGAACGTCATGACCCCCTCTCTCGCCCTCTACCTCCAAACACCACTTTTCCTGCTTTCTCTCCTCACCGCCTTCTTCCCAATCAATGAACTTCCCCAAGTAAACAGATCTGTCCCAGCGCTCGATGCCCCCTACTGTAACCGGATACCCCCCGCCTCCTCCCCTCTCTCCTCACTTGCTCCATCCCGGGCCAAGTCAGGGAGGGAAACCTGACACTGACAGGACGCTCGGGCAGCCTCCTCCACTGCACTGTTGAGGTAAGATGGCTAAATAAAGACTGGTGACATCATTGGTGTAGTCTTTATCATTGTTGACATTTTGACCTTCTCGATACGCTGGGCTGCTGGACACAACTGTTTCTGCCATCGTAAAAATGAGTAATGTTTACTTCATATCAAATCTATTCGCTTTTGAGTCTTGTTTCATCATCTTTTCCAGAAACCCTGTGCATTATTCTTTCACTTCACAGTCGGTAATGGTGAAGATGTTTCTGTAACCACAGCTGCCCTAAGGTAGACTGATGGAAGCAACACTGCCACCAATCACCCCCAACAATCACACACATCACATTCATATACACTACACAGGTCACGCCAGATTGATTTGTGTAGCACTTTAAATTGTTCTACACATTTATTAATCTGGAAGAGCTTGCAGTTGAAGCTTGAAGTGCTTGAAACACATGTATAATGATGCTAAAAGCCCATTTTATCATCAATACACATGCTGAACTATGTCTGTTGGTGTCACTATGTTGGTTTCCCTATTTGAGTCCATCCACCCAATTAACCATACAGCAGGCTCACTCCAGCATGGTTATAGGCCTGCTGAATTTGCTCAAACTACTAATTCGTTCATTCATAAGGGTAAAATTTCAGATGTGAAAAATGGAGGAAACCAAGAAAGAGATCAGTGCTGTTTGTAGTGCAATAAGAATAAATGTCTTATAAAGAATAAAAAGGAGTGCTGTGTGAGTACGTGTGTATCCAAATAATATATATTTAAAACATTTTCAAAAACAGGTGCTCAATTGGAAACAGGGGTGGTTCTTTGCAAAAGACAAACTATCTTCCACTTATAGTTGTTGACATTAAAACAGCTGCAGCCCAATGTATATGGATTTGCTAAACAGTTTCTCTGCTTTTCAAGTCCATTCTCTACTATAGCTAGTTCTTTATGGCATAAACTTATGCTCATACTTCACTCTAGATGTCACTAGTTCACATACTTCACAGTGCAGCAGAACAGGTGTTTATGAACAAACTGTCTTATCCATCATTGCAGCACAGATTTCCAGACAAAATTCTTCTTTTATTTAAACTCCATCTGGAACGCCAGCCTGCCCTAACAGCTTGCCCACACAATACCACCAATGTTTGTTTATTAATGATATATGTCCTTATTTTGCCCCTTCTGCAGAAGCCAACCATATTTGCATTATATTGTATTATGAAGTTACACAATGCGACAATGTAGAAAATAACCACTGTGTTTTGGAAAAGACTAGACTCTGAATGAACTCTTCTCATTATTTGTGCCCTGTTCCATGCACAAGGTGCCTGCAACGCGATACCCAAGGGTGCTTCAACATAAAATTGTTCATTCTTGCAACACCCCACTGAGTATGCTAGTGCGAAGGGAGCAGCTAGGTCTAATCTATATCAGCCGTGACCCTTAGCAACATGTCGTTATGCTTGCTAATCAGATTTGGAGATGGCGAGTGAAAGGATGGGGGCTCGCCGGGGACAGTTTGCCTTCACAAATGGATGTGCTTAATATGGGAGATTAATAGACTACTATCTAATCTCGTCTTGTGATTGAAGCTATGATCTGGTTACACACAAGCATGATGGATGTTGAGGTGCGACGCCGCAGTCACGTTAACCCTTTCGAGACCAAATATAAAGCGCTTCAGGTATGAAATTACACAGGATTATTTTACAGCCAAATTAAGATTGTATTACTTTATTTTTTCTACAACAATTCTTTATGTTGAGAAGATTAAAGGGAAACATGTTTTTAAAAATGAGATATGCTGTTTATATAGGAAATCAATACACGTCTATATGGAAACATGTACTGTATTTCAGATGGTAGAGAGCATACATTTTATACCTTATTGCCAATGTATTGTACAAGGGTTAGTAACTTTATGGACTCAGCTCATGTAACATTTTAAGTCATTTTAAGCTTTAATATATATTTATCTGATTTGTGAGCATATTTTAACCTCTTCAAACTCTCTTGTAACCTTACTGACTATGCCTACTTAGTAAAAACCATTTAGCTAACGGTTTTTGTCTACAAATATCGCCCAACTGCAGTATTGGTCTGAAATGATCCTTCTATACATCAAATATAATGACTGTTTATCTAGCAGTCATCTACATTCACTTTCATCAGTTCTAGTAATCTGGTTTTCTTCTGAGTCGTAGTTCCCAGTTTCTGCCTAGTTCTAGTCGATGTTGATAGTGACATTATTAGCCTATCGTGTGGCCCCTGTGCCCCTCGACACAGGCTGAAGGTCAGGAGTGTGTGTCTGTACAAACTGTGACGAAGAAGATGTCCTTGAGAAAAGATAACATCCAGAAGCACTTGGGCTGATCAATAATGAGGCCAGAGACAACCCACAGAGTGCATTATACAGTATGTCCACTGTTTAAAAGGTTCTATATTACACAAAATGGACTCTTCTGAGCTTTAAGCCATGTTATAATATAAGAGTGGGGTCATTATTAATTTCATTCAGACAGAGTAACGCCTTATTACTTTGTCTTACATCTGCATGAAGCTAACTGAAAGCACTGCTCTGTCAGAAGTTCTGTTACTCATGTTAGACTTAATTTGAGCTTTACTTTAACACAGTCTGACCAGAAAGAGTTGGTTGGAAATACAGCAGATGATCTCTCACAAATCTCTCACACATAAAATTACTGTCACAGGCTGGGAGCTGTGTGCATTGCCATGAGTCTGACGATACAATACATATCATGTCATGATTCGATATATCACGATATATATCCCAGTACTAAAACAAAGGACTATATATTGCAATTTATCAATAATTACTTTCATTAATACAGTCCACTGCACCTTCATGAGAACACAATTGTATGAAATCTAATTTATACAAGCATTTAAATCATTAGAGCAGTGAATCTAACTAATGAATTTTTGAGAAAAATATTATTTAAAAAATCGATTTGGATGCAATTCGCATTGATTTGAGAATTGTGCAATGAAGCATCAAAATATATCACTGAATCGATTTTTTCTTACACCCATACAAGCTGGTTAACCAATAGTTTTTCAGTCTCTATGTTTTTTTATATGTGACTGCAAAGTATCAATAGAATGATGTCAGCTGAAACTAAGGCTGTGCAATTGATCAGATTTTAGGTTCAGTTGAGATTGAGTATCTCTAAATGTCAATGATTATCTTGGGTCTTTTCTGGGTCTAATCCAGCTCATCAGCTAAAGCTTCAATTATTAAAAATCTGTCTGTGTTTATGTAATGTATAGTGAAAAAGCCTTTGTATTTGTTAAAATAAGGCTAAATTCAATCAAACCAAAAATTGTTATTGTTCAGATTGAGAGAAAAAAAAAAAAAACATAATTAGAAAAAGAAAGAGAGATGGAAAAGCACAAAAACATGTTCATTTTGCTTCAAACCCAGCTGGAGGATGAGACTCTCCGTGTACAACCCTGCGTAAATCAGAGAAAGCCTGTTGTGCCAGTTGTGCCTTGTTAGTCACTACAACTACACAATGGAGCATGCCCCTAAGCAAACTAATTATGTGCTACTTAACAGTCCGAACCTGCATCTGCCACAGGCTCTGAAGGAATTGGAGATCCATATTGTTCATTTTCTTTTCCTCTTTTTATAACCACTCCCGTCTATGGCTCTATATTTTCTTGCTGTGTTCATGAAGCCATTTTGCCCCCCTTTTAGTAGAACCAGCTGGGGACTGGCCTTGGGATACAAGCTTGAAGCACCCAACCATATGCTGGGACTTTTCATGGAAGGTAACAGAAAGGAAAAGGGGAGGGGAGTTGTTTCTTGCTGAAATGTACACTGTAATCGCTAAGTAGGACATCTATCTGGCAGTGCTCGTCTTCCTGTTGTGTTGTCATTCTTTCCCACAGCTAAACGCCTCATATACCCTGGATTTCAATAGAGTACCACACACAGAGACACACACTGACACACACACATACACACAGTACTGTATCAGAACTGTACGCTGCTGAGAGGAGATGAGGCCGATGCAAAGACAGTGAGCTCATTAAGACAGCTTCTCTTTGGATTGAGGCCAAATATCTGCAGGTTAGAAGACGCTGATGTAACAGGCCGTGCTTGTGCAGATCTAGAAAACTGTAGCAGAGCTGTTCAAGGTTGACTCTTATTGTTGTTTATGATGGATATATGTCACTGGGAGTTAAAGAAAGTGCATGGGAGGTTTCATTCAGAGAGTCACAGTACCATGAATTTCTATTTTGTATATAAAAGGTAAATAGATTAATTGCCATTCATATGTGCATACTTTTTTTATTTTATAATGATGATGGTTTACGATTATTACAGAGCATTATTTGGGAATAATCAGTTATGCAGTAACAGTTTTAGATTTAAAACAACCATGTTATCGTATTGTTATGGTATATACATTTTACTTTGGGAACTAAAGTGTTGAACTAAAACTCCATTAATATAGTTATGTTTTTTTTGTTTTGTTTTTTGCCAGCCAATGCATGTCCTAATAAATTTCACATTTTGCAAATAAGATGGTGTGTGGGGTTTTCTCTATATTGCCAGCCTATGAAAAGACACTCAGACCTTGTTAGTTTGATACAAGTTACAAGATCAAAATGGCATAGTGTGCATTTTGCCTCATAACTTTCATTAAATCCAGTCATGCCACTGCATTCTAAAAGTATTTCCAACACACAAAACAGCTTTGAGAAAGAGGGGCTTATTTTTATGACACTTGAGCACACATCTTTTGCCCCGTTCCCATTATTCCTTTTCACATGCATATGCCTTTGCCTGGGGGCAGTTGTCCGGGGCAGGCTCTCTCTCTCATTAACCTATTGGCTGGATAAATCAAAGAGTGGGACAGAGCAGGGGACCCTCAGTGCGCCTCCATCCAGATAAGGAGAACACCCTACACCAGCTCGGAGCCTACAGCACACAGTGATATATGGATCTGAAGGGGCTAATAGCAAAGTATTGACAGGGAAATGGTGTGCTTATCCTGCTACTGCATGCTGAGGAGAGGTCCCCAAAGCAGATGGGAGACACTTTAGGGAGAGGAGTGAGAGAGGAGAGGGGAGGAGGAGGGTGAGAGGATGGAGTAAAAGTGTACAGGGACAAATTAGAGTCTTTATTGCTTTATTTTGTCCAATTAATCCTGGGCCTGAGTGACAAACAGGACTTTTAAGTGATACAACAAAGAAAGCTGTATTTTTAGCCTTGTAATGGAGAGGTAAAGTATAGGGCCTATATTATTTTGTCATCTATGTTTCCTCTTTAAAAACATGCCCGGAGTTTTGTTTTGTTTCACTCACACAAGTTCAACACAAAAATTTTGCATATTTAGGCTCTTTTCTTCCCTCAAACAGAATGGTACAGGAAGTGCTCAACTATATTTTTACACCTTCACTAGAAACATTTGGGTAATTCCAGTGGTGGGATTTCGAATCTCTACAGAACAAACAGTAAAAGGTAGCTGTAACTTAAAACTATAGCTTTGTGAAATCACAAGGTGGAACAGAGCATTTTGAGCATTGGAGATGTACAATAAAGAATGGAGATTATGCAAATATGTGTGAATGAAAAAAATAAAAACGCAATCCCAGGTATGTTTTTGAGGAGGTAATAAAATTCTAACATGGCTTAAAGCTCACAAGAATCATTTTTGCGTAACATGAGACCTTTAACTACATTTCATGACAATTAAAACTATTCAGAAACAAAGAAACATTAGGTTCAAAGTAAGAATTTGAATAATTTTGGGAGCAACAAACAAGTTTCGTTCACATTGTAGAATTTGATGATGCCATGACTTCCGATGGAGGGCACTCTATGAAAGATTTTTTGAAGAAATATCTATTTATGATTTACTAATGTAGAAGCTCATCATTATTATTTCTTGGAGATTAGCTTGCCCTGTTAATCTGGTTTAAAGCCCTTTCATCTGACAACAATCACATCTTAAGTGCTGAATAATGTCATCACTTTCAGAAGCTATTGTGAAAAAAAAATTTTGAGGAGGTAATAAAATTCTAACATGGCTTAAAGCTCACAAGAATCATTTTTGCGTAACATGAGACCTTTAACTACATTTCATGACAATTAAAACTATTCAGAAACAAAGAAACATTAGGTTCAAAGTAAGAATTTGAATAATTTTGGGAGCAACAAACAAGTTTCGTTCACATTGTAGAATTTGATGATGCCATGACTTCCGATGGAGGGCACTCTATGAAAGATTTTTTGAAGAAATATCTATTTATGATTTACTAATGTAGAAGCTCATCATTATTATTTCTTGGAGATTAGCTTGCCCTGTTAATCTGGTTTAAAGCCCTTTCATCTGACAACAATCACATCTTAAGTGCTGAATAATGTCATCACTTTCAGAAGCTATTGTGAAAAAAAAGAGTACATTTTTGTTGCTGTTATTAATGTGATCCACATGTCAAAATTCTGACATTCTAATCTGATTTTATTTGCCTTTCTAGATAGACATCGCTTTTTATATTGTTTCATTTTTTTCATCTTGGCTACGTTTTTTTATTTTTATCACATCTCAATATTGTACATATTTCTTGTCACAAGTCTTGTGTAATTGGTCAGTGGATATGGTTTTTAAATGTACTTAATAAATATATTTGTCATTTTAATAAATAGTAGTTTAATAAATAGTAATTTTGTCCATCATTGACTTCTTTCAAAAATATGGAAAACCATCTAATTTTTATAGTATAGGACAGTTAGTATATTTTTAAAGGAGATATCATTGCTTTGTCTAGAATGTTCCACAGTATAGATTAAACCAATCTATCACAAGGGAGACAAGCAGGTACACGCAGCATAACACTACAATATTTTACAATTCAGATCTGTGGAGAATCACCCATATTCAGAGAAGGAATTAATGTATTTTTGAGTAATAGAAACATGTACATGTATATGTTTAATAAAGCAAACATTTCCATGGAGTAGCAGCCCCTCCACCAGAAAGTTGCACAGTGCACCTTTAATGCGTGCTACCCGTTTGACAACATTTACACAATCCTCAATATAGCACAAAGGCAGTAATACTCCATCTGACAGTGGCCATAGATAAAGACATAGGCTGAGCTCCCATTGGTGGCACCTTTAATGTAGGAGTCAGTAGGTTATCTCTGTGGGGCCTGCACCTTGCTCTAAGTGCCAGGATTTATCAAACCTGAGGCTGCTGCTCTGATGGGGCCTAATGGTAACACTTCATCAAGCTCAGTGCAGATGTGCAGACTAACAACTACTGCCCCAGCTGATAAAGAAGTTAGTATCACCACTGCACTACAAATCTACGCTGCCCCATACTAATTATACAATAAAACAGGATTGAAAGTGGTTATAAACAAACTACTTCACGTAAATAATGGCAAATTAGTGCTTTAATGGACTGGCAATTTAAGTGCAAAATGTAATTATTATGCTTTTGGTGCTGTTGTTTAAACTGGTCCAGTTGCAAATGTGCATAGAGAAAAACATAGTGTGACATACAGTAGGCCTACCACGATAACACATTTTGAAGTGCAACATTTCTGAAGTAAATGTAGACGATAAACAATAATATAGAAACTAACCTATAAAGCTTCAAAAAAAAAGATTCTAAATATGCAATACTTTGTAAAAAACCCCCAAAAAAAACATGAGCTGTAATAGATAAATAACAGAATGAAACACTTTAATAGTTTTTGTCTACAGTGATTCATAGAAGTTCATAGTTCAACCCTCTACAGCTCATGTCTGATCACAATACAGTCCTCATGATAAATACTTAACCCCCAAAATGCAAAAATTATTATTCCATCTTTCATAAATTGAATGTTGATATCGTATTTATCCTGACAGGCCTACTGTATTTATTAAGTATTACTAATTACAATAATTAATGCATAAGAGTAAATGCATAAAACATATGGAGTATGCAGTGAACTTGACTAAATATTGTCAGTACTGAACAATGAACTAAACCTATTGCAGTTGACAAGTGTTACCAAATGAAAAAGAAATGCTTTGGGTCATAATATAGCAAAATAAAATTTAAACTGCACACTATTTTACAATGAACTTGATCCAGTAGTGAACACATGACCTGCATGCAGTACTGTGAGCATACGCATAATAATCTCATATATCTCTCAGTGCCAGTGCCTCCAGTCCAGCTCATATACAGCCATGTTTACATCTGGATGCCAAGCACTGCACTGGGGCCTGTCTGAGCTATGATTACGCACTTGACATCTTTATAGCTGTGTGGCAGACATGCTCTCCCACCAAACTGAAGAGAGAGCCTCAGAATGCCAAAGTGGCCCAGGCAAACCTCTCTGCTGTGGGACATGAGAGTTTTGTGTTGAAATAATTAGCCTGCTTAGCTGCCATCTGGGCTGTGCGTGCTGGCGCGCGGCTGTAGCAGGTGCTTCATGTGTAATGCCACAGAGAGACATTCAGCAGATGCTCACGAGTGGAGCGCTATGACCAGACTGGCACAGGTCTGGAGTCAGATAAGGCCTGAGTGAATCTTAACTGAAGGGTTTCTTTAAGATTTAATAATGCAGTGAGTGAAGTGAGTGTGGTGAAATAGTAGCTCTACCAGAAAAAGTTGGATAAAAAAGTAAAAGTACTCAAAAGAGGGTATAAGGTCTAAGATAAATATCTGATCTTGTTTTGAGATATAATAAAAAATACTTAAAATCTGTGTCATAAAACTCTTACCACTCACAATGGATAATGAATAAGTCTTTTGGATGAGACTTGAATGCTGATTTGCATCTGAAACTGTAGCTAATTATCTCTAGAGCTATTACTGAACTTTCTTGTTGAAATAAGTATTATTTTGAATGTGTGGGGGCATTATATTAGTGCTGAAGCTTATCTTAGCATTATGTTCTGTTGCAGTGGTGGCTAAGTGTAGCTAGATATGCTATAGACTGAATCAACAGAAGTTTAAACTGAGTGGAAGTTAGTCATGGAAGCTGATCAGTTTTGAGACCAGGCATCTTGAAGAATAATACCATAAATAAAAGACAGTGTAGTGATATACAGTTGTAAAACTAAATATCCAGGAATCACTACTGTAGAGAACCAAGCTTCCAACAAAAATAACACATATTATGAACAAATCCAAATCCAATATCAACCCAAACACTATCCAATTCTGCCCAGTCATCAAATCTACAGTAACTCCATTCCTTCTGACCTAACCCTTATCAGTGAGAAGCAGGACCGTCTTAACGACTGCCCTTGCGCACAAACTCAAATCTAAGACAGTTTAAACATTTTTGTCCCACACCAGACCAGCCAGTAACTTGATAAGACCCTGGATTTACTCGCTGGGATAGAAAGTTCATGAGCAAGCAGTCGGCGTGTGGTGGTTGTTGTTCCCAGAGGGCTGAGAAACCGTATCTGCCCTGGAGAAAGCATCCTCTTTGGTAAGCACTTCTTATCCAGGCCATCACCGCAGGCCGATAGCAGCGAGCAAGGTAATATCCAGTAACTGCAGCTTTATGTGCGATCCAATACGCAGATCAATCGCTGGGACAAGAGCCTCGCCATTAACCCCCAAGATCTCTCTTT